>VZTL01021274.1:13004-30960 GCA_013400535.1 Scopus umbretta
TCTCCCGGGCAGGCGAGCGGCAGCCGTCAGGAAGCGAGGTAGGTTCGCCGTCCCGGGCCAGGACGGCGGGTCGCCGGTGCCCCCGCCGGGGCTGCGCGGTGCCGGCACAGCCGCCCCGCTCCCCTCGCTCCGAGGCGCGCCGGAGGGTGCCTGGCACCGGGCGTTGCGTGCGGGTCGGCGGGCCTTCTGCTGGAGAGGGAGGTTTCGTTTAATTTTTTCTGGAGTTTTCCCTCCCGTTCAGCATCGGAAAATTTCAGTCCTGCTCGAAATGGTATCCATGTGTGGGGGAAAAAGCCACCTGGATATGAAATTTTTAGCCTTTGTTAGAGTGCGTGTGGGCAGGCTTACTTTTTTTTTTCTTAAAAAAAAAAAAAAAAACCCCAAACCTGCCAAGCTGGTCTAAGTAAATTTGGGGACATTTTATCTTAGGTTATCTCTTTTTTTATGCTTCTGATACTGCTGTTTGGCTTGAGATTAGCACATCGATTTTTGTCACAGGTCATGTTTTTTAATAGATCTGTGTTGCCTGCAGAAAACTCTACTCGGTATTCCAGAGTGGCTTCGAAATTGGTGATGCAGAAGTTAGCACGCAGAATTTTCAAGTGCCCAGAGTTAGCTAGTCTGTCCAGCACTCCAATACTGTGATCCTGGTAACAGCACCTCAGCGATAAACAGTTGGCACAAAAACCTTGAGACAAAGAGATTTTACCCGAAGTAACAAATCATGTTTGGGAATGATGAGCATCTGTAATTTTAAATTCAATTTTAATTTTAAATCTCTGCATTGTCTTCTTTGTATATGTGTTACTTGAAAAAAAATTGCTCAGAGTAAATAAGGTGAAGTTACATCTCACATCACACATCAAAGAATATATGTCCCAAAAAATCGCTTGTCTCTCAAAACCAGAGGGTTTTTTTTTGTTTTTCTTAGGCAAAATGAAATGTAACTGCTGGGGAAAAAAAAAAAAAAAAGTAATATTCACAAATCCCACTGGGCAGAAGGAGGATTGTTGAAAGAGAGAGGTTTGGCTAAATGAACACGTTGCTGGCATAAATACTTCAGCTAAAATACTTCAAATATAACCTTATGTTCAAGAATTTTCACTTATGCTCTCTTGTGTGTGATGAGCTTACACAATAACTGCACATAGGTAAAGATACTTGAAGGTACAAGCAATGCTTACCTTGTCGGTAGGTATTACGCACTGAATGGATTTGTAAGTTTAATCGTATTTTATTACTGTTAATGAAATGGCTTCTTAGTCTGACATTAAACATTAGCAGACTGCAAAGAAAACTTAGTTTTGTTATTCTTCCAAACACTAGAGGAAGAGTTAATCGCAAGATGCTTCTAAACCTTCCCTTTTTAAAAACAAACATTTCTTCTTGTCTTAAAATATTCACTGCGCTTTCACAATGGAATTATCTATTTGGACATGTCATGTTTATCCCTGAGTTAAAAATATGAGAAAGAGCAGGGTGCAGATATATTTCTCCTTTGTTTTATACAGTGTGCTAGTTTTTGTGTGCTTACCAAGTTACATGATCATTACAGAAAAACAGGCAAACACCTGAATGGTAGCTGTAAGAGACCCAAAGAAAAGAAAACACTTCTGTTTTGAATTCGTTTTGTCAAAATCTAAGCTGTAGGCAAAATGCACTTTGGTTATCAAAATTTTTAGCGCCATTAACAATGTTGTAGGAATACTTCGCAGTGATTTGTCTCCTTTCAGAGACAGACTCAGGAGATGCACAATCTGTTTTTTATGCACGTAGAAGTGAGTGGGGATGCTTACTTGGTAATAACCATTTGAAATTAGAAGACAAAATAGACTGTCATTCTTTAAACGCAAATGCCACCATTGTGCTTTAGCTTACTTCTTTATTGTATATATTCAGAATTAACAAACTGCTGTAGAACTAATAAATTCACTTTAAAAATGTACTGTTGATCATTTTGATAGTGATTAAAGGCACTCTAAGGTTTCATCAAAACTTTGAAGAATTTAACAATTGTACTCCCCTCAGATATGATGATGTTTAGGTTTTTAGTATAAAACTACATATTGAAATACATAAAGATCTCATCCTTATTAAATGGCACATTAGTAAATGGATGAGTGGCCCAAATGATAACTAGTCCTGGTGTGAACAATATTTGGTAAATAAAAAATCCTAAGATTTTGTAGCAAAATTCATATTACATTTCTTGGTTAGTTGCCAAAGTTCTGCTAGAAAAACGAAAAAATGTTTTATGATCATAGTTGTTAGCATGTACAAGTAACAAAGTTGTATATTCTTACAGAGCCTAAGTCTGTTCTTAGAAATGTTTTAAGTATTCCCCTGCCTTATTTTTGTAATGTGTTTAATTATCAATGTACATGAAGTACCATAAATGCTGAAGTCCAATTCCAGATGAGAATGTGTTCCAAGTATTAGGATTTCAAAACATAATAAAATAAGTTTTTAATCCTTTTCGTGGATTGGAAATTAATCCTCAAATAAGCTTGAAAATGTGTTCTAAAATTTTTGTTATTTATGTAGGCTTAGAATTAAGTGTACATAAATTCTAATTATCACCTTAAAGTGCAGTAGTCTTTCAGTGATGTTTGCACATGTGTTCTTATATGGGACAGCAAAATATTATTGTCAAAGAATATTATTCTGAATCCAACACTTAAAATAGTTTGGGGAGTTTTATTTGTAATGGAGCATATTCATTTAATCCCGATTACTACAGTCCTTGAAATTAGAATTCAGCCAAAATCTCATGTACCTGGGCCAAATTTTGAAGCGGTCCACTCACATCGTGCTTGCTACTGCTTTTAATCTTGTCAGCATTCAAGCTGAACTACTTGTTGTAATTATTGCTGCATTTTTCTGCTTGCAAGATTGTGGTTTATAGTTAGGTATTTCCGTATATGTTGTTTCAGTGGCAGGTTATGTGGCTTCATAAACTGTTACTAGTTTCAAGGTGGTTAAAATACTTGCATTTCAAGTCTAGTTTCTCATCACAGAGAAAGGCCAAACCTTGTAGTTTCATGAAAGCAAATGTTTTTTATTAGGAGTATTATTGGATTTGGCTGTATCTTGTACAAGAAAATTGTGTATAAAGTTACATCGACAAGAGAATTGTTATAGGGACGTAGGATGCTGATGTATTTTCTGTTTGTGTATTTATGTGGATAATAAAATCAAGAAATCAGATGGTAATTAGAGAATTTAGATACTGAAAAATCATTTCAACTTCAACTGGTGAGTTCCCATAATTAAGCTGGATACCACAGTTTGATCGATATTGCTAGAGGGTTTTTTGAAGATAGATACTTGGGAGCAGGGAACAAAAAATGAGTGGATGCTTCTGAAAATTCTGTGCATAGACCAGAATTTCACAACCTGGATGCCTAAACTTAGGTGAATTTTGTAGCTGAGTATTTAGGTACCAACTCAGAAAAGCATCTGACTTCCCTGAAGAGCATACTAACATACTTAAGTTCTGTTGCAGTTGTGTGGATGAATGGGTGTGTACTTAAGTGCCTCCCTGAACCAGCCAAATGCATAGACTTAATTTTGAGAAGCTCTGACTGTGGCTGCTCATCCACACCTGGCACTTCTTGGGGGTACGCTAGCTGTCTGGCTGGATGTCTGAGTATCCTGCCATACATTTATATGTGTTTGCAGATTTCATCATGGCGTGTTGGTTGTTTGTATATGCTGAGGTCATGGGGCTGGTTTTTTTGTTTGGTTTGGCTTGTTTGTTTTCCACCTAGAAATAGTTCTGCCTATGTACCAAGATTAGGGAAACCACGCAGAAATGGTTGAAGTAGGAGGAAGCCAGTTACATGTGTTAAGGCAGTTACATGTGTTAAGAACAACTAAGAAGTTGGGAATGAAGAGGGGCAAAATCAAGGCATTTGCTTTGGTTTTGGTATTCCATATAATTTTTATATGTGAAGGGAAGCATAAGAACTTAAGTATTTGGGACACGTGCGCACACACACACACGTGTACATATAAAAAACTATTTTGAAACAGCATAGCTTGCATTTTGAGAGCATTTTATTCAGCAGCTTGCTCTGAGAGCTGAAGAAATCTCTGACTGATTTCTTGTAATTACAAGATCAGTAGTAGAGCCTTCAATTCTTTACACCTACTTTCTGTGCTTTTAACAGTTTCACTAAGACCTTGTCTCCAAAAGAATATTGTTTATTTTTAAAGTGGGGTTTTGTAACAATTTGAAACATTCTATGGGAAAACTACACAAAGAACAGTAGTTTCGCTGGCTTCCACCTTCGCATGAAAGGCACCTTGTTAAGTGTTACATGGTCTTCATGAAATGCTTCCTACTAAATCTTTTCCAAATGCATGTAGTGAGGACACTTCACTGCATTCTTTCTGCTAGCCCTATATCCTTTTGGAGAGGGACAGCTAAAGATGAGCCTTCCTTTCTCTCCCCTGTTGTTACGATCCCAGCAATCTACCAGTTTCACGCTGGGCTGAGAAAATGAATGCATGCAATTAGTCCTTCAGGAGTCATGGTCTTTGCATTCATATGGAGAGGCATATGTAATATATGAACATTCGTATGCGAATGTGTATGCATTTCAGTGTACGTATATGTAGACATATGTATACGCATATATACACACACTCATATGTATGCATTGAAGTATGTCATTAGAAGGTGATGTAGTGTAGACCAAATCATGAATGTGTGAAGAAAAAAAATCTCTGAAAACGAAATTTTTTAATTGATGAACTCTTAAATGTTTAGAAAATTAATAGTTTTACAAACTAATTCACAGATTGCATAATCCAGCTAAGATACTTCATTTTAAAATTAAAAATAATAATAAAAGCAGTATTTGTAGAATCTGTGTTTTAGTTCTTGGCTATCTTCCCATTTTGCTGTTTCTTCGCACGCTAGTAGTTCCCAGGTCAGTAGGTGGGCAGGTAGATAAGCAAGCACTCAAGCACACAAATGTAAAGTGAAACAGAGAAGATTACAGGGATATGCTTTGAGAACTCTCTGGGCTTTTTAGAGTACCTTGTTACTTCTTCCTAAACCAGTCTGCTGCTGGGCAGAGTACTGCATTGTTGAAATATTAAACTTGGAAGAAAGCGCCTAAAGAAGGCTGGTCATTGCTGGATTGCCTTAGAGAAGATGCTAACCAAGACGCAACCTTTCCTGCAGAAAGCCTGAGTAGACAGTAGTTTGTCCATAGCTGTGCGATGTACCTCTCTTGCTTTGGCTTACTGTCTGTTTTTCAAATTTTCTTAACGCAATGCAAAGTACTTGGAACTGGGATTTTCTTTAAATAATCACTCTTTACCCTGCTGTCCAGCTCTGAGCATTGTTTTTAAAAAATGTCTTTAGTCTCACGATTAATCTAATCTTCTAGTGGTTCTGAATGGTGTAATTCACTGTTGAGAATAAAGGGCCCTGTTTTGTTTAAGTTTTCGTTGCACTTGTGCTTAAAATTTAGTCAGTCAGCAGCACACCAACATAATGAAATGGAAACGTTTGGTTTAAAATAAACAGACACATTTCTGAAATTGCTTTCTGGTGGTATTACAGTTATTGTGAGTAAGCCCTACTGTAAGGTACTTCAGCATAGCTGAATGGAAGAATAGAATCCTTCACACATTAGAAGTCTTCTTGCATTTTTGCATTCTCCCTATTCATTGTACTCTCTACAAGCTAGATTATAGTTGAGCTCATTTAAAATGGTGGGTATTATTTTATAGTGTGCAAACATGTATAGATGTCTGAAATCCTCTTTTTTAAGAAACTGAGCATAGATTGTTACATTACAAAACCATAAATTCATACTCCTACACATTTTTAAAAATAATTTGTATTAAAATCAGGTATTTGAAAATATATATAAAAAAGATGCTGTTCCAGGAGGATTGAAATTGTATTTCTCTCCTGTTGAACGCCAAGGTTTCCAATAAAAGAAAAATAAACACTCCCCCATATATTTTTTTGTTTTCATCTGGGAAAACATCTTTCATATTTTACTGTTGACAGGTTGATGAAAATACATTGTTAGATCCTAGTTTTATGAAAGAAATGAGTTTGTTTATTTTGACTGCTGCAAAATGTAAATAAGTTATTTGATGCCCATTTTTTCTGTTAACTGCTACACTAGGAGTTTTATGGCCATTTTTCTGTTTAAATGCATGACCAGTAAAAATGCTGTCCAAAGAAAAATCAGCTAACTAGAAGATACACAAGAGTCCTGTTAATGAGCAAGATCTGCTTGAATTGCTAATACCAATTTATAGCAAATTCTTCAGGTTTGGCAATTTTTACTTGAAAAGCCTTGAAAATTAGAATTCTTACTGTCACTTGCATTATAATCTACTGAAAGAATTTACCTATCCATGCTGATATATGGCATGGGAAAAAAGGATCTTAGGCTGACAAAACCTGTAAGTACAGTACGAGTTAGTTTTTACTTTGTTAATTTTCTTTTCTGTCAAGTCAGTAATCAGCATATTAGTCTAATGAGTAACTGTTCAACAGTAATACCCATGATAAAAATTTTACTTCATGTTTATCACTGAGTAACTTTATATTTTTTGCTTGTTTTCATTGGACTCTTGCAGAACCATTTTATTTGATAGGCACCATTTTTAGTTTTTGATGACAGCAATGAAATGGTGCTGGAGAGCAGAGAGGGAATGATATGCTTGTGAATCATCTGGTAAGGCAAAAAACTGAAGCAGGAGATATGTATGATTTGACTCTGATCACCCTCTGCTAAAATTCTTTTTGTTCCATTCTTAAAGATAAAATTTGGCCTTATGACATTTAAGAGGATGCATATTTTGACAGAATGTATTTTGTGCTGTAATTAATGTTTGCTGTGTAGCACTGACACTTTTTATTTGTTAAAATAATACAACTTTTCCTCCCCAAAGTATTTTATTTTTTTGCTTGCGGGTGGATGCTGGCCAGTGGCAGTCATATTCACATTGTGTGAGTTGTTCATCAGCAGTAGTTGAGCGCGGTGGCCTTTCCCTAGTGGATGGCAATGAAGCACTTGGTCTTTGCTTTTGTGGACTTCAAAGTAGTATTTTTCATATTCATATTACATTTCAGAAGAACTTCCTTCTCTTTACAGACATTCAAATCACATCTTATCACCCATGGAATTGCTAAAAACTATATATAAATTTTTGTTATAAGACTAGTACTCTACATAGGTTTTTTAATTTTTACTTTACATTTGTTTTAATTTTGTAAATAAATTTGAGTATCTTATCTCAGTCTGTGCCTTTGAAACAGGAGCCGAATACATTCTAAATATTTTCATCACAACTAAACAAAAACCCACCAAATCTCAATGTCTTACATTTTGTTGTTTTAGTAGTGCTGTATAAATAAAATATAGATGTATTTTTTGTAAAGAGACAGAAAAAAGTAAGTATTTTACTTTACTTACTGGTAGATTTGATGATCTTTATAGCACAGTTCACAGTCAGTCTGTGGTGCTAGTTCATCAGCCTTAGGTAAGGACTGCTAGCAGCTTTAATGATGTTGGGTCCCCTGGAATTGTTAAAAGTTGTTGCAAATAAATTTGCTAATTAACGTTGCTAATGAGCAGGAAAACCAGCTGCATTGTTTTTGGGGTTTCTTTGGTTGTGTTTTTTTTTTTTTTTTCCTTGATGTCTAATCAGATTTAAAAAAAATAGTTATATATTCATACAGGCAGGGTGTTTGGTGAGCAGAAGTTAACAAAGTAGGAGCTATCAATCCTGCTCTCTTTCCTTTTGTTTCCAGAAAAGAAGGAAATAAAGAGAGACTCTGGAATTTGAAAGTATTGACCTTCTGACACGCACACACAGCATGGTCATTGCACTGGCACATAAAGTGCCTTAAGCCACCATAATGGCAAACTGCATTTTTGAAGTTACTGATATGAGAGCCAGCTGGATGGGGGATGGACAGCCAACATTGATTCTGCAGCTATTTGCAAGTTACCACTTTAGAGCCAGACAGCTTCACTTTTATATTCCCAAACTTACCACTTAGGAATAATGTTGCTTTGTTCGGCTTAGCCAGGGATTTGTGACTGCTACATAGACTTAGAACCGTTTGGTCCAGAATTGTGTGGTCATTCTTCATAGAGATCTGCTTCACAGAGTAATTTCATTCATCTGGTGGTGGGGGAGGGATGAGAAACAGTGAAGGGACATTCAGATATAACATTCTTCAAGGAAAATGCACATCCACATTAGCTCATCGCTTTTTTGAAGCTTTGTAAAGATAAAGGCAGAGATTTGGATCAAGTAGTTAAAAGCTAATTCAGACCTATGTCTTCAGACTACATGTGATCTCCTGGATAGGCTCTCCATGCATTGTCTGGGAGAGACCTGGTAGTTTATGTATTGCAACAGCTCTTCACCCCACTGCCCCACTTTTTTTTATTATTATTATTTGTTTATAGTTATTGCTCCAATACATTTATACATCTTTTCGCAGTTCTCTTGGGGCTTAGTTTATTAAAAATTAGTGATCCATTACTAAGCGGGGTACAGTGCAAATACTGGTGCTCCCAAAACGCAGTTTTTGTGCCAAACCAGAAGAAATAATAGGGATACAAAAGCTGCCAAAAAGTGTGTCTCCCAATTGCTAATTAATCAGGCGAAAAAGCACCTCAGCAACTATAGTTGAATATGGGGCAGTTTATTGTAAATATTGAATAAAGATATGTTAAGGGGCCATAGTATCTTTTTGTTTGTAGCTGTGTATAATTAAAAAAAAAAAGTCAACCGTGTGCCAGAGTTGGTGGGGATTTCTTTCACATTGATGGCATTGTCAGTAGATAGACCTCTTTCAAAAAACCTCATACTACTTTTGAATGAAAAAAACAACAACAACTGGTTGTCTATTTATTTTTTCTGTCTGTTTTTAAGGTGGTGGTTATTAATAATAATATCTATAGACAATAAGCAAAGCTTTAGACAAGATATTTTAAAAAAATCATGTCTTCAGTAATCTGGTTACAAGGTATGGGAGAAAAAGAACCATTGCTGTGAATATCTGGTATCCAAAGCTGCCAATCACTTTTGGCACAGCTCCCATCATGGTCGCTGTGCCCATAATTAAATGCCTGTCATTAGTGTATTTTTCCATAACATTTACAATGGAAAAGGCAAGGGGTCCTTGCAGAGCTATGGCTGTCAGGGGAACAATAAAAACTAATTACACACTCTGCTGTCACCATTGTCAGCTCTGCTTTTGGGGGGAAAGAACATGGAAAGTGTGTGCCTAATAATTATATATATAAAATTATATGTATACAATACCCAATTGGGGAAACTCAGTCATAGTGAAGTGACATTTACTTGGGAGTTTATTATTCCTGCATTCAAAAGATCTTAATTCTAGGGTTGTATTTTTCCCTTCACTTATGCCTAAGTTGCATACACTTTTCCCTTTGCATTTCAGTCACTTTTGCTTTTCTTTCTTTCTGTCTTGCACACTTTCTGGTGAACTGAGCTTTCCAATAAATTGCTGGGATCAAAGCCGGTATTTGCCTGCATTTATTAAGTGGGTGCAAATCATCTTATCCTTTGTATGCTTTTGCTTGTGTCCTGCATAGTAAACTGGATAAAAAAAAAAAAAAAAAAAGCTAAATGAAAGCAGCTAGTTTGCATATTCACCTTTTTTCTGTTTTCAGCCCATGGTGTGCAGGTCATCTTCAGCAAAATCAGATTAAGATTTTGGAGTACTGCAGTAGCAGTTTTGGTGAAATGTGTCCCAGTTCTATTTATCAATGCACAAATATTTGCAAATGTAAGCATAAGTGCATAATTGCAGAGTGAATTATCTTGAATGCTGTCCTTAAAGACATTGAAAGAGTGAAGTTGTGCCTTCACACTAATACTTACTAATTTTTTTTTGTAGCCTGTAAAATAAGTAATTTATTTAAGCGGGTTTTTTTAACCCACTGATTTAAAAAAGAATAGATCCTCAGGACCAGAATTTTGAATACATTTAGGTACCTAGAGCTGCAGACAGAAGCCATGTGGTATTTTTGAGACTGCTTGGTGCCCAACTGTCTTAGATTTTATTTCTGCTTTTTTACACCCATAGGTTCTTAAATACCTTAAAAAAATGGTCCTTAAAGCTGATTAAGGAAAGTAGTTTAAATAAATATCCTAGTTTTTAAAAGTTGCTGAAGTCAGTAGAGGCTGATGGGTACTAATGAGGAATGGAAGTCCGCCTATTTATCTGAATTGTATGCCTCAGTAGTTTACTACAGAATCTGATGTTAGTCTTTTTTTTTTTTAACACACCAACTTTTGATGCTTTTTTATTGCAGTGTTCAGATCCAACTCCACTGAAGTAAAAAGATTCTCCCACTGCTTTGGATGGGAGTTGATTTAGATCCTGAATTGATGATTTTATGGTGTAGTTCATGAATAAGAGTGTCAGTAGTTAGGCTTGTCAATTCTTGTGAGGCCACGCAATCTGCGTGAATCAAATCTAGGGAGAGTTCACAGCAGCATGGGACTATATATTCTAGTGGTTGGGTCCAAGTAAGTTCTAGACTGAGATTTTTTGGAACCATTTTGCACAGTTGGGACCTCCACCTATGGGGAGCTGAAGAGGGTAAAAGTGAACCCACTGGAATGAGTAGTTGCTTTGCTGTCATCAGTTTCAAAAGTGAGAACTGGCTTATCATATGTGATTAGCAAATAGGCATTAGTGAAACTCTTTGAGGTGTTGGACACCTTATACAGTGGAGGACAATTTTGTATGTGCCAAAAAAACACATTAACATCATGAAGGTAAAATTAAGCAGGTGTAGTAGTACACCACTGGGATACAGGTTATGTATTTTCCAAAGTGCTATATGCAATATACTGCTCTCCTCTAGGTAAGATATTTCATAATGACGAGACAGATCTTGTAAATGCCCAAATAGCATAGAATTGTTTCCTCACTGAAATAATTAAAACACTGTATTCAGGAAAGAAGTATCTTGTTTTCTAGAAAATAGAACAACAGTCTTCTACAAAACAGAAGTGCCCGTTTGCTGGAGAACGTTACTTCTCCTTGCAAATGTAAACTCTTTAATATACAAACCATGTAATTTATTTCCTGTTTACCAAAATGGTAAGCAGGGATTCTTGTTGTGTGGCATGTCAGTGTATTTTGAGGCTGCTGGGAGAATGAGAAAGCAATTTTTCTTAAAGCAATTTCATTTAATGGAGAACCAAGTATTACATTTTTCTTGATTTTCAGTGGACTTTCTGATGTCTAGTGGCTGTGAGATACAACATAATGAGAGGAAGACACATTTCAGGAAATGTGGTGCATGCTTAATTTGAGAAGACAAGAGGAAATAAACTTCTTTTTCTTAAAATTTAGTCTTGCAAAAAAGTAAAGTTCCAATTCTTAAACTGTATCCATTGTGCATACATTTGAAATTTGATCATGTGTTACAGCCTCTGTGTTGGTAGATCCAGTTGCAAGACACTGGGCTCAGTTTAGTGTTACTTGTCTGTATTTGTAGTGAGTTGCCTGGAAGGTTCCCAGAAATCTTTGAAAATTTTCTGTGAAGTTGATTTTTTAAATATATTTTAAAAATGTCCCGTGACTGTTTAATAGCTTTTCATGTTGAGTTCACAAATATTGTAAAGGAGTGCATACACAATTTTATTGAAGAATTTATGTCTTAAACAGTCCTCAGACAAACTATCTTTACAAAAAAATACTGGGAACACTTCCTGCAGAGAACATGATCATTTTGTAACGTGCTTAATAGCATAATCCTCACTTAAAAACACAAAATATAAATCAGTCTCTAAAAAGTTGTAATGTAGATAGGAAATTCACTAGCAGAAGTTCCATACATTTGTTGAGGGTTTTGAGAGTATACAGATAATACTTAATAAAATAAAAGCACAATAAAAAGAGTGTTGTTATTTGCAGTATATTTAATCAAGGTGGTACGAAATTTCTCATTAAAGTTGAGATTCAGAGTATTACAAGTGACAGTGTGGGTGAAGAAGGAAAATTGATTAGAGAGGTAAATCATACTTGTTTCCCATTATACCATGGCTATTCACAGCATTCAGATTCCAAGCAAACCCTTTCTCTATATCTCAATTGTATAAAACTTACTCGTGAAGAACACTTTATGAAGAGAATCTCCATATTCAATGTTTCTAGTCTGAAGCATGATAGTTAGCTTTAAAAAAAAAAAAACTAGTGATTTACAGCATCACTTTAATATTACTTTTTCAGACCCTGTCTCTGACTGAACTACATTTTATAGCTTACTGTAAAAAGAAATCTCCGTTTTCCATTTTTCATACTAGCTGTCTTGATTTAGTGCTGATATAATGGCCTTCTTCAGAACAAAGCATTTGGAAGAGTTTCATAAGCACTTTATTTTAGGTGTAGCGTTTGGAGCTAATATATTATTACTGATGAAAGCAATTTTGCCTTTGTAACTTCCGTGACTAAAACAGACCGTTGCAGTGCCCAATTAGGATTTCTGTACTTTTTTTTTCTTATGTGCGACAAAGGAATGATTGCATCTTCTTTGTGTTTGTGTGGTTATTTTCTTCATAAAACTAGTACTGTGGATGCCTACAAGACTTGATTTTTAGATTAGAATTAGTACCAGGTAGGTTTAACCCAATCTTCTTGAATTATCCATTTTCCTTCATATTCAGCCCCACCCTTAAGACAAAATGTCCTCTGCTTTCCACACTGTAATGAAAATGTCAAAGACAAAGCAAATCTTGGTAGTGTCTTAGTTCCGAAAATACGGTGATGTACCCAGGTGAAAAAGTTGTGTGTTTTTTAGTTAAATGTGCTAGAGATTAGTACTGTTACCTGTGACTCCTGGTAGGGGTAGTATTATTAATGGTTTTGGTCTGAGAAACATTCCCACCTTTGAGAAGGAAAAGAATTTTGTTTTTTTTAAAGATAAATTCGTAAGTTGTAGTGAGAACCTTTCCCACAGTCTCTACTTACTGTGGTCCACATGACTGCAGTAATGTTCTTATTTAAATAATGTATCAGAAGCAAGAATCGTGTTTACACAAATGTGGCTTTTCAGTTGAGAAATTAGCAGATTAATACAGAATACTCTGATTTCTGATAATACAGGATTACTAAGTACCTTTTTTTGGAGTACTCTGCAATAAGTGATCAGGAATAGACTGTAAGTAGTGTTCTGCAATATTTATCTAATGAACAGAGAGTAAAAGAAATAGTGTGTTAACATACCCTGACCAGATGCTGTGCTATATTTGCATTAAATTCCCAGTGAGTTTACTGAACTATTGGGGATATTACATTTTTTTTTAAAGTTTCAGTAATAGATGAGAATGAAGTTAAGTGTGAACTGTTCAGTCGACAGTACTTCATTGTGCCTCATTCTCTTTTCTTCCTCTCCAAATTTCAAAAACATTATTAGTAATGCTAAGCTATTTTAAAAAATAGAACATGATTAAATCTCTCTAAAAAGATTTACTTTGTGTTTTCATTTACCACTTCTGCAAAACCTGTTTTACTTTTTTTTTTTTTTTTGGTTGTTGTTTACGGAATATTTTTTCCTGTTCAAAACTTTGGTTCCATCTTAGCTGCTGTTTTGGGCATGGTTACATATGTGTTCTGTTTATATTAAAGCTTATTTATATGTATACTGATTAAAATTCTCACCCTGCATGTGGCATTAGGAGAATGTAATAGAAAAGACGGGTAAGAGAAATTCGTTACAAACTGATTGTGGTATAAGGCAGCCTGTTCTTATTTCCTTAGGACTGGGAAGACTCATAACTTTATTCTCTTGAACTCTGTTTTGGAAACAAGCATTTCTCAGCTACTCCAGAGTCTTACCTCTGTTGCAGATATATTTGTGTCTTCCTCTAATTGTACTGGTTCTTTCTACCTATCTTTCGGTGCTTAGAAGCTTTTCTGCATTCCCTTAAAGTGAGAGGACTGAAATGGAAAGCAATTGGGAATCGCATCTGACGTTATAAAATTCTAAAAATCAAACAAATGTCATGACAATAACACAACATTCTTAAGTAAAGCAACTCAAACAATCAAAACTCCATGAATCTGAAAATTGAACGTGCAAGGCAGAAAGGTGCATCTGTTCTGCTGTTGCATGCCCTTTAACCCCAGGGCTGACATAAAATGTGTTTTTCAAGAGATCCTGACATATCTGACGCTAAAGCTGTAATTTTTCCTGTTTTAGCAGTGGCTTGTCAGACTCTTTGACTCAAAACTTTCAGTGGAGTCTAACGTGAGAAAGCATGTTCAGACAGGACTCCAACCACTCTAAACAAAAAATCATACAGCTGCCTTTCAGTTTGAACAGGTAAATGATGATTGTCACTCCACTTGTATTTCACTGTCAGAAACGTGGGTTTGGGAGGGTTTGGGTTTTTTTATAATGTGGATGGTTATGGGGAGTAAGGGAAGAAGCTGAAGATGAAGGAGGGGGAGATTCTACAAACGACAGCCACAGTTTTCTGCCGGGATGCTTCTTGTGATTTTGTTGGTTTTGCTGCAATTCTGCGAGCTTCTGGAAATAGACCAATATTTCTACAGAAGCATGACTGCAATGCAAAAAGAAAAAAAAATCCTGACATTTTTGTGTGAAGTCATCCCTTTTTTGGGGCAAGTGATTACATCTTGCATATGACTTAGGTCCCTAACGTGAAAAGTGTCAGTTCTTAATCCCTTTTCTATCTTTGTTCTCTTGGTAAGCTGAAAGGGTGTTTTTTACTTATGTTTTTTAAACATCAGAAGATTGTATCTGTGCACAAAGGTGCATTGCTGTAATCTATGGTCAGGCTGTAATCTGTGGTCATGCTGTGACCTAGGTGTTGCAAAGAGAATGAGAGCTTTAAATAGTTGATGAGGTGGGTTTCTTTGCACACTTTGTTTTCTTGGGTCACTTTAAATGGATTTACATATAGTAGCTGTCTGGTATGTGATTTTCAAACTTTGCTAATCAGCTTTAGAGGGAAAATTACTTCCCTAATTATAAGTGGCTGATTACTCTTCAAACGTAAGTTGTGGTGTTGTTCAGTGTCCTTCTATACCTTTCCTGTCCCCCTTCCCTTTTCCTTTTTTCTTTTTGTTCTGTGACCATGAGTATTACCAAGTAAAAAATATTTTTGGTTGTAATCTGTATATCCCCTTATTTTTACCTTGTGAGAATAAAATTGAGCGAGGTATTGGGGTTCCCAACTAGTGTGTTCCACTTGGAAGGAGCCATGAAACAGTGGCTTCAAACTGCAGTAAATATTGACTGGGTCTCTGAGCTGAGCCTTGCTCAAAGCTCACTCTGAAGACTTGAAAGGGTCCTATTGTTCCTTCTCAGTCAGCACTCCATAGCCAAGGCTAAAGTATGCATGTGTTAGGAGAAGAAGAAAGGCAGTGGGGGAAATTAAATAGTGAACACAGCTGAAGGCGTAACTGCTCAGCGCAGAGAGAAGGGAAACCTCCAACAAAAAAGGGGCAGTGACTCACCGTGGGTTGCATAAAGCTTTGCAGAAGTGGAGTGTCCAACGCCATCTGCCCTCTTTCTGTGTGAGGTGCTAGATGAACATAGCCTCAGCATCATTTAGGTAGGACGTGGAGGAGTGCCAACTTTCTCTCAGGGGATGATTCCTGCCATCCTTTGTGATGGCAGGAAGATTCTGCAGTCCTTTGTGAACAGCTAGGCAGTGAAGGTGGATTCTTGGGCAACTCTTTCTCCCTCATTGTTTGAGGCTTTCATCAGAGCTGTGATGGATGAAGTATTTTGTAGAGTTTAACCACTACTCTTCTGTTCCATGTAGCTGTTGTCTTGGCTGTACAGAGGGAAGGCAAGATGCAGAGGATGTAGTTTAATTAGGCCACCACTTTTTATTAATTCAATTGGGAACATAGGTTGGCCATAGAACACAGGCTGTAGATTGTTGTGCTTTCCTTGGCCAGTCCATCCTCATTGGAGAAGCTTTTGCCAGCCAGTGCCAGGCAGGTGATGGACCCTTGCTCTAAGGTGGGATGGGGAGCTGTCTCATTTGTTCGTACCCTCCTGTCCCCTTTCTGATTTCCTTAGGAGTGTGTTTTCCTAAGTTCCTTTCAGATTCTCATTTACCAGGATATTTCACCTCTTTATAGGATGTGTTGACTGGGTAGGTAATACAGGCATTACATTACATTCACCTGAACCGAATTTCTGTATGCATATAGATCCCTGACTTGCTGTGATGAAAGTGAAATTCATCTCACCAGGCTTCCTATCTCCCTCCTTCCCTTCCCAGCCAAGAAAAGCCTTCAAAGAAAAATATGATTAGCATTGTACCTGTTGCCAGTCTTAAAAAAAAAAAAAAAATCTTTCCTGCTGATCCATTTTTGCTTCTGGATAGGTGCTCCTTGAATGTGATGAGAGAGATGTGTCTTAGACATTTCACAATGGTCAGCTGTCCTCCTCCCTTTATATTTTGTCTCAGTTATGTCCTCCATTCACTCCTGTCCTTCAGTCTAGATGATGTAATGAAACTTCAAAGGACCCATGACCTCCTTTTCTTCCTACTTGCAAGACAAAGCCTTGCCCTCTGTGTTTAAGATTGCAGAAATGACAGTGTATCTATCTCATTATTGTGAAGCATATTGGGATATTTTGAATATGAAAGGAGCTGTATAAAAGCAAATTCTGTTTACTCTCCTCAGATGGGAATAGGATTGTCTTGTTACTGCACTGGTCCTTCATCTAGGAAGGAGAACTGCTTGACATCATGCTAATAACACGGAGTTTGCACTGTGCTTTGCTTGCACCCTCCAGCAGCACTAGAGCTGGAAGAAACCCAGTCTTCAAGGGTGGGGTAGGAGAAGTTGAAACAAGGATGGGAATTACCTGAAATATGAATGTACTGTTGATAAGAAACTTCAAGTACAGTGCCTTAAAGCTAGCACAAGCATTGCTTTTCAAGCTTATAGAGAGCAGTACTATTTCAAAGCCAGAAAAAATGACTTTTGATAAGTAGGTAACACATTTTATAAATTGCTGTGGAGCAATGTGATTGAATTTTAGTTAACCGTACTTTTCATTTCACTAGAGATCAGCTGATTTGGTGTGTAGAACACTTAAGAATATAAAATCTGTTAGGTTGAAGTAGATTCCAGCCCCCTCAACTCAATGTTTTTTCCTTTTTTTTTCTTTTCCCTGATGAGAAGAATACTCTTGGTAAATATTGTATGCTGATACCAGATCCTGTTCAAGTTCCTTTATCTGCTCTGAAGACAGAAATGCGTAGTTGAGGCATTTGTCGTTGTGATGCAGAGGAGAAAGGTTTATGATTTTTTTTTTTCCTGCAGCGAATCTGTTTTCCTTTGAACTAGTATTTTAAACACATAACAGATTTCATCGTGTTAGTTTTAAAATTTTAACCATTACTTACGTTTTCTTCTGTCTTGGAGTTTAAACCAACAGCTGGAAAATATATTTACTGAAAACCACTGCATCACAAACACCAACTTGAAAAACATCATTAGAAAGAATTTTTGTGTGTGCCTCAAATACAAAGTGACTTTCAGTAAAGCCAATATAAGGATACAAGTAACCAGACTCTTGTCTAGGCCACTTTTCTTTCCTTTTTTAATATCCTTCACATTTGTGTATATGCCTCCCTTCCTCTGTCACCTAACATGACAATTTTAATATTATGATTGATATCTTACAGACAGGAAAATTCAGAGTTACTGCCTCTGCAACAACTGGAACACTTCTCTCTACATGAGTGTCATGGTTTAGCCCCAGTTGGCAAATAAGCACCATGCAGCCGCTTGCTCATCCTGCCTGTCCCCCGCCCCGCCCCCTGGTGGGATCGGGAAGAGAATGGGAAGAGTGAGAGTAAGAAAACTCATGGGTTGAGATAAAAACAGGTTAATAATTGAAATAAAATAAAATAAAAATAA
>VZTL01021274.1:31285-53773 GCA_013400535.1 Scopus umbretta
TACAAGTAACCAGACTCTTGTCTAGGCCACTTTTCTTTCCTTTTTTAATATCCTTCACATTTGTGTATATGCCTCCCTTCCTCTGTCACCTAACATGACAATTTTAATATTATGATTGATATCTTACAGACAGGAAAATTCAGAGTTACTGCCTCTGCAACAACTGGAACACTTCTCTCTACATGAGTGTCATGGTTTAGCCCCAGTTGGCAAATAAGCACCATGCAGCCGCTTGCTCATCCTGCCTGTCCCCCGCCCCGCCCCCTGGTGGGATCGGGAAGAGAATGGGAAGAGTGAGAGTAAGAAAACTCATGGGTTGAGATAAAAACAGGTTAATAATTGAAATAAAATAAAATAAAAATAATAAGAAATTATAATGAAAAGGGAAACAGAGAGAGAGAGAGAAACAAAATCCAGCAAAAAACAAGCGATGCATCCGCTCACCACCCGCTGACTGATGCCCAGCCCGTCCCCGAGCAGTGATCGCTGCCCCCCGGCCAACTCCCCCAGTTTATATACAGAGCATGACGTCAGGGGGTATGGGATAGCCCTGTGGCCAGTTTGGGTCAGCTGTCCTGCCTGCATTCCCTCCAAGCTTCTTGTGCACCTGGCAAAGCATGGGAAGCTGAAAAGTCCTTGACTAGTGTAAACACTACTGAGCAACAACTAAAACATCAGCGTGTTATCAACATTATTCTCATACTAAGTCCAAAACACAGCACTATGCCAGCTATTAGGAAGAAAATTAACTCTATCACAGCTGGAACCAGGACAATGAGCCCTAAGATTTTTATTTTAACCTTAAAGCATGTGTATATGAGATAGTGTAAAATGCCTGCATTTTGGAAGGGTTTATTGTTCAAACTGGAAAGCAACATACTGTTGTACAAATTATCCCTCTTCTACTTTTAAAATTTAGTATAGAGTTGTTTCTTTGTACCTGCCAAATCAACTGTTCTAAATGACACTCATTTGTGAATTGTCTGGCTTTTATTAAAAAAGAATGACCAATCAAAATTGTAATGTATTTATGTGCTCTTTTTCTTTAGCCTCATGCTAAAAAACCCAATTGTGTTCCTTTATTACTGTAGCTGATATTTCAACTGTAACCATGAGTTTTTTAGAAAGCTTCTAAGTTTTGGTAGAAATATGGTCTAACATTTTTTTGTCTCTGTAATGCTACGTTTGCCTGACAGCTCTATAATGCAGCTTTATTTTGTACCCTAACATTCTAACCAGCTGTTTTCCCATTTTAGCAGAGGTCAGTCTGAAAAACATGTAGTTGTTTGTACTTACTACTATGCACTGAGCTGCATCTGTTTTCTTCAAACTTTTTTGATTCTTTTATTCTGTAAACATTTATCTTGATTTCAGATGAGTATGAGAACTGTACCATATTAATGCAAAATACTCTCTATCATATGCAGTCATGCCCACTGTTTCTCTTAGAAGTTCTACATTTATCTTTCCTGTTTTATAATAACAAAATTTTATGATGGGCAAATATTATCACAAAATGGAGTGGGTTTATTGCTATCTTTGTTTCTTTAAATCTAATTCTACCAGTGTTTTCTTAAAAGAACTTAAAAAATTAAAATGTTGTAAGAGCTGGGAGGAGATGAATTTCTCCAACACTCTTCTCAAGAAGAGTGTTTTATTTTACAGTAGGAGGCTGCAAAGAACAAAACAAAATCATACGAAGACCTGTTAGGCATGCCTCCATGCAGACTGAAGACACGGATGTGGGGGCAGGCAGCAGCACTGCCTAGTGCTAACCATTTACACCTTTCACATTGAAAAAGACCTGCTTGAGAACAAAGGGAAGAAAAACCCTCATCATCCATGCAGGTACTGATTTTCAGTTCAGCTTCACCGTAATCAGTTTCCTGGTTTGACTGGTACAGCCCGTTTCCTATGGCAGTGTGACCTTTCTATGAATTAATTGAAATCGCAAAACATGATAAAGAGCTGTTCTCCTAGAGCACTGGGTTTGTGCCCAGCCAGTCCGTTGCTTTAGGTAGGTTAGTCAGGGATGTACACAACCTCCTAACTGAACACAGTTCATGTGTCTTTGCCTCTGTGTTTCGGATTCAGAAAGGAGTTGAATTTTATGTTCTTCTGTATTTGTCTGTTAGCCAGATTCTGCATTGACTTGTTAATTTTTGACTACTGAGAAATGTATAATTCAGGTTTAGCAGAACTAAAGTCAACTTGGCTTGGATTCATGGTGCCTGGCCTAGCACTCTGCCTTAATGAAGAATAAAGAAAATGATACAGACACATATGTGTACATTTATGCATGAGAGTTACTCTTTTTGGTCACATTTTGGAAAAAAATGTCCTGGAATTCTAGTCTTAAGATCTGTTAAAATACTTTGAACATGTCATATAGTTGCCTGTCTCATCAGGCACCTCTCTAAAATACAGGGACATTGTAGTGTTTTAGGAAAGTATGAAATGGTGGAGGGCTGCTTTTATTCATATTAGTTAAGATATTGTGATGTTTGTGCTTAAAATAGTTTAAAGAAACTTACAATTTATAATAGGCTCTGTCATGAATAGTCAGGAAACAGGTAGAAGTGATTTGATTTTTCAGCCTGATCTTTTACTTGAGGAGTCAACCTCTGACATACTGGGAACAAAAGTATTTCAGAACAGATTTTGCAAATATAATACCTCAAAATACAAAATTTATAATTTTCAGCTAGAGAATAGATGTATCATTTTATCCTTAGGCCCTCAGATCATGAATTTCACTCATAGTATTTAAAAAAACAAATACATGTAATGACTTTCAACTTCATTGCAGCAGAATTTTTAAATTCTAGCCTCTAGAATATTTTTTAAAACACTGTTTAAGTTATAGCACTTTCTGAAGATAGGCAAATTGCACATTCAACTTCAATTTTGAGTGTATTTTTGTACTAAAGTATAACGATTGACCAGCTCATGTGCTTCATTTTCCACAGCCTCTGTTTCCCAAATAGGTGTTCAATAATGCCTTTTCAACAGTTTGTGTAAATAATTGCTGAAATGAGAGAAAGCTTTCACTTACTTGGTGAATTATAAAACACACACACAAAAATCCCTGCACTTTGGAGGGGTTAAAGCTTTTCATGAAGGTTAATAGAAAATAAAGAAGTGTAGCAATGTAGTGTTTGTTTGAAGAATTTGAGCCAAGGTGTCTATTTATCTCTAATGGAGGATGACAACGAAGGATTTAAGAAGTCATCCCACTTATTGTCTCCAACACAAAAACCTTCCGCTTGCATCTTTCAACTTGCTTCACCACTTCTGAAGAAGTAATGGGCAAACTGCTGAATTTTTATTAATCAGCTTAGCCTAATGAGATGAAAAGACCTTTTCAGAGTTACAGGGGGAGAGATATGCACATACAGAGAAAACTGGTTTTGAATGCTGTCACGTCTAGAAATTTTCTTCATAACAGCTGGGAAAAGGCAGATCTCAGTTCTGCATCTGGCTCCCTCACCTATCTCCCTTGTTTCGCTTTCCTACCTAATTTTAGATGTTCTGTAAGCATATGTTCATGAGATGTTTCCCCCCTTCTCCACCCTTTCAGGAACAAGTAAAAGGAAGACTTAATGCGCATTTGGGGTGGAGATACCTTTGGGAACTGAGGCAAGAAAGCCTAAGCTGATAAAACGTGACTCTTCCAATGGGGGCCCTGTTTGGATAACTTGCCTCTTTTACATTCTTATTTTTCCTTCCCTCCCTCCCTCTTCCCCCCCAGCTCCCTCTCCTTTTCTCTCTCTTGTCAAGCCCACTTCATAAACGGTAGCAGCTGGAGATCTTTTTAGTGGCATTCAGGGATTACTGCCCTTCAGGATTTTAATAAGCCCCACTGCCTGAAATGCCTGTGAGGGTGCTCTCTGAGACAATTACTATTCAGGGCTGGGATTGAGGGCCCTTCATGGCCCAGATGGCCAAGGGGCTACACACGGGCAAATAGCATTCCCCAAACAACAGATCACTGGAGCAAAGAGAGAGTGTTTCTTTTTTTTGTTGTTGGTGGTGGTTAGGATGAGGAGTGGGGAGAGGGAGAAAAGGAAGCTAGTAAGGGGGTTCTATCATTTTGCAGCTAATCAAAGCTAAGTTTGCTCATCCTCCTATACATAACTGGATTTAAACTGTGACCTCTTAAGAACCGCAATTTGAGGTTACATATCCCTATTCACTGTAAGGCAGCTGCACTTTGTAATTTAAAAACACAATACCCCTGATTACGAGGAGTATTTCTTAGCTGACCTCACAGGAAGAAATAACCTGCAAAGGGCTACAAGATCTCTTCTTACTTCAGTAATGGGAACAGAGGACAAAAATTGCATGCAGAACTAATTGGTAGCTGTGGATGTCTGGGATGGTCTGGAAAATACAGCTGATTAACAGAGGGCAAGCATCTACCCAGAAGGAATTGCTCACTTAGGTTTGCTTTTACCTGCAGTATGGCATGGCTTCTAGATGAAGCATGTGGAAATGTAGTGGTGGACTTCTGAAAAGACTTTTTTCTTGGATGAAATTCTAGCCACTAAAATAAGGGAAGTGCAGGGCTTAGGAGAGAAAGTTTGGAGTTGTTTTTGCAAGGAGCACTCCTTAGTGATTTAAGTGCTTACAAAGCTAATTTCAATACAGCTAGAGGTTTTTTGGGCTTGCAGTCCTGTGCAGAAAGTGGGAAATGTGGCTTATTAGCTGAACAGCTGTTCTCTGTCTGGATGGACAGACATTAATTTTTTAATCCTTGGACCCCCTGATGGCAGAAAAACCAATTTGTGCCTCTTCACATTAAAGTTAATATTTGTGATACAGAGCTCAGTTTCTGCCCATTTGCTTTTGACTTCTACAATGAATACTTCATGCTTTTAAATCATATTTAATAAGAAAATAAAGTGCATCATGTCATAAAAGAGAGAAATTGCCTTAAATAAAAAGCATACAGCTGGACTGTCGTATGGCTGAATAGTTTGGATGAATGGGACTAATTCTGTATTTATTGATCTTGAGGTTTCTTCTCCCAATCTCCAGTAAGCTGTAGCAAGTTAATTTGTGGAATGGCTGGAACTCCAATTCAAACTTTAAAAAGAGTAGTCGATAGCTCTCTGAGAAAAATAATAGATATGAATTGGTGGTAGAATTTTGCATGCTGATAGCATGTATGTAAACAGCTCTGCTTCATAAATGGTTGATTTCAAAGAATTATACCTAATTAAAGTAGGATGATAATTCCTGACTTTAGAACATGTGGTAATGCCTAGGGCACAGAGATAGGTCCTCCCATTTGTTTTAACGCTACTGAACTCTTCCTCCTTCCTCTGAATATTCAGACTTCTTAAGTAGAGTAGCTGTGTTAAAGAGTGGTTAAGAAAGCATTTGTAACAGAAATAGTAATACAGGAAGACAGTTCACCTGAAGATGATGTTTCATTAATGCTTTTCAAACTGATAAGCATGATTTCTTGGATATACTCCCATTATGAAACCGACTGATGAGCTTTGTTTCTCTTCTACAGTTCTGTCAGGCCCTTTTTTCCTCTGCACTTAAGTGTTACTAGGATAACAAAATTAAAAAGAAATAAAACACTTATAAAACAGAGAGAATTTGACTCTAGTAATGGATGCAGGTTGCTGACATGCTAGCAACTCTGGTATCAATGGCCAAGTGAGCCAGACAGTGCAATGCTTGCAGCAGTTTCTAAGTGTTACAGGTATTGAAACAAATTCTGCTTGCCATACTTTGATGAGTAGAGTCATTAAAATAATTGGGATAATCATTAAAGTGGATAAGGTGACTAAAATTTGTGCAGTTTTAAGAAATAATACCATTCTACATATTATCTTTTGAGTCCTCAAATTCAATTGGCATGAGAGATGGCATTATAAATTAGAACAATTTATTTAACATTGAAACTTGAGTCTTCTTTCAGTTTGAATTGATAAGACTGGAAGACTTCAGCTAGAGATTACTTAGGAGTATATAAACAGTGCTTCAGACAGACTGGTATATGGTCTGACACGTCTGAGAACATCCAGTGTATGTACTGCTGCATTTTAGCTGTGGGTTGCAGGATGTGTAGTTACATGCTGGAACATTTAGGCTTTTTTTGATAATAGATATCTGTGTAATGTTACATATAATAGGAATTGTGCTCTTCAGGGGCATCAGTGAGACTTACTGATTGTCCTAGAATTGGGTGAATACAAGACTGGACTAAGTATCATGACGAATCAGGCTAAAACTTCAGGATGTGCAGAACTATTTAAAATACCAGTACAGTGTTTCTATGTGTCAGTGTAACGTTAAAGTTGCTTTATGGGCTTTTGGTTTTGATTATCATTTTGGATAACTTCAAGGTATTTCCAGTTTCTGATACGTGTGATTTACGTCAGGAATGGTGTGTTTTCAGAAGGACTTCTGGTCTGTAAGTACCATGTGCATCCCCTCACCTCTGAGCATTGCTGCAATGTCAAAATATTGATCAAAATAAATATTTAAGCTCCTCTGTGATATTTTGTATATGAGACCTATGATTCCTCAGACTATGTTCAACACCTAGGTTCCTTCTCAATGTTCAAGGTTTTGCCAAATTTTTTTGGTCTCTGTTTTTTCCCCGATACTGGGATAGGTCTAATTTTTTAATGCCATTAAAAGATTAATTTCTCACTCGCTGTCTTCTATCAGGATTCTTTGTTAATAGCAAAGAACACTAGAGACACGTGCAAAGTCGGGATTTGAAAAACAGATACCATATTTGAAGGCCTGTTTGCAACATACAAGAACATATAGCACTGGAATACTTTTATTCCCTTTCCTCCGTCTTCCAGCATGACATGTCTGATTTTAGCCTTTTCACGTTTTTTTATTTCAGTGTCAGCAGACAGTGTATGCGCGGTAATTTACCTGACAGTGTCTACTGCTGCCAGGTCTAGAAGCCTGATGGAGTCATGGAACAGCATTATAGTGCTTGTCATTCTAAATGTCATGGGCATTTAGCTAAGGGCTCCTACAGCCTGGATGGATTCTTTCCAGTTTTTGTTTTAAAAAAGGTACAACCCTTAATTAAAATTTATGCATTTTTCCTAGTTAATAATATATGCCATGAAAGAATTATTGTAGCCTAGTATCGTAAAGACAGATGTGTAAAATTTTTTTTTTCCTTTCACTTATCAACGTTGGCTGTCGTTCCCTGTATTTTGTATTCCTGAATAGTTGCAGAAATCACTGTAGAAATACTTCTAATAAGCTTAGATCATCTGGATAAATTTAAAGCAGATAAAAGGTGGTTGATAGGCCATTACCATAATCTGTAGGTACTATTTATAAACTTAACCAGCAATTTTGAATCTCCTTCTAGTGGAAGTAATAGTTTAACATTCAAATATAAATTATTTTATTAACAGGTATTTCCTTCAAGTATTGTTTTGTTAACTACAGAATCACATTCTGTGAGTGATAAAATATTAAGTAATTTAACTTCAGAACTTCTAAAATTTTGGATTTATGTCTCATATCTTTAATGAAGTCCATGTTTTTAGATATCTATTAAGGGAGAAGGGTGTTCTTATCTAAATGTCTCCGTGAGCATGTCCAGACCACTTTGAATACAAAGTGCTGTCACACAACACAATCTGATACACTGTAAATGGACAATGTTTTTAGGTGTCCCTCAGTGAAATGAGGTGATAGTGTTAGTCTCAGTAAGTGGGAAAATTAAGGCAATCCTAAAAATATAGTGAAATTTAGCAGTTAATAGTAATATTTTTCAAAGTTTTCTATGGATATAGTTTCCCAGTTGTATGTTAGGGTGGATTTGTTAAATTAGCAGTGTTTTTTCCATTTTATGAATTAAACCCATTTCCTCATTAAAAAAATGAAAATAATTTTTAATGACATGCACAAAGCCAGGGGCAAAAAATGTTTCAAAGCATTCATCAGAGTAAAAGTGCTCTGGTAACCAGTCGGGCCCTTGATATTGGGTCTGGTTTTGTGCATCAGTGAACAAAAGGCACTTAATTGGTGTTTATTCACTCCAAGTGTCCCAAACAGTAAACAAGAATAAAAGTGTTCAGAAGTGTCTGCACGTCATTTCCTCACAACTTGCCGTGACTCCCTGGCGCTTCTGGTTTTGTCGGATTATTACTCTGTGAAGGAAGAGATAAAGCATTTCCTTGTATTGAATTTGAGCACGCTCTGTGCTTTGGGCTGAATTAAATATTTAAAGGCAGTTTGCGATCTCACAGATGAGTAGGGCAGGCAAACTTTCGCACGCACATGGAAGGGGGGGTGGTGGGCTGAGGTAGAGGCATCCATAGATTCCCAAATTTAGGATATTTGTTCATGGTTGCTGGTAGTATTTCCCTCCCACATACAAGGACGTTCCACTCACATGGTTTTGAAATACTACTTTTAATTATTTTTGTGAGCATCTCTGGACCATATGTACTTGTTAATCCTTGCATTGACTGTGGCTACTTAAACTATTTCATAAACACAGTAAACGTCACTAATTGTAATGAACTCTTCCAATCTAGCATTCCTGAAACTGTGGAACCTGCAAGACGTGCTCCTGCAAATGAGAGGGTGTGGATGTACTGCTCTTGTTTTCATCAATAGAACAGATTAATTACAGTTGGGAAGGAGAGCAATAAATGATAGAGTCCACTTGGGAAAGTAAAATACTTTGAGATGCTGTGGGTTGGTTAAAATGTAAAGGGTTAGGCATATAATCCATCTTTATTTCTCATTTTTTTAAAATACGTCTACCTTGAATACACTTTTGCATAATAGCATGCTGTCATCACATATATAGCAAGATGGTCAGAGAAGGATTTCTGTAGCGTTGACTAATGTTCTTAATACTGTATAATACTACACAAATAGTAATTTTCCTATAGAGAGATGTTGTCCATGGCAATCCTTCTTGATTAAAATTACCTTACACATTGGCTCACTGCTGAGACCTTTCATCCCATGGATGGCTGGTTTTACAAGTTTGGCCTTATCTGTCAGGCTGCCTGTGTGGAACCCAACTGAAATGTATCTATATTACTTAATGAGAAACTTTGTCTTAAGCATAAGGGAAGTCTCCCACTATGAGGCTGTCAGCTACCTAAGCCCTAAAATCCATGATAATTACCGTGTCTATAAAATGCTCCTCATTATGGCACATAAAATGCTTGGCTGCAAAGAACTGCTGTGTGAAGATTTGTGTGCTGCATACCAGTCAGCATAAAATAAAACTCCTGGGTAAAAAATAAATAAATAGACATTATACTTGGTTTCATTTGCACATTTTTTGATGAAGCAGATTTCCAAGTTGTCTGGCAGTGGTACAGCAGCAATTTCATGCATGCAGTCTTCACCACAGAGGAACTTAGTGGCACTCCTACAGTCTGGTGTACACTTCTAGTCTGTTACAAATAAATGTGGTGGCCCTCGGAGAAAATGGTGCACGAGGAGTTAAGCAAGGCTATTTGATGTCGATCAATACTGGAAAAAAATACGCAATAAGAACCTAGTAACCTTCCAAAGAAGTTGCTTTGAAATATTCATACAACAATAAAGGTGCAAATCCTCCTCTTTATTTGCAGGGAACTGAGCAAAGATGCATCTAACAGGGGGAAATAAGAAAATGCTTTTCCTCAATTACCAATCGTTAGCTCAAAGCAAGTAATGAAATTGTTTCAGAAAATAACTGCATGATTATTTATTGACTTTGGCCACATTGATTTGCTAAATCATATGGATGCTATTAAGGTTTGCTGTTTTAAGCAACAACACCCACTGCCCCCCTTCACCTCTTTTCTTTCAATTGAAATAGTCAAATCCCAAAACAGTTTTGAAACCACAGTTTGAAAGCTCGTGTGTTTCAGTTATACATGTAATGGTCTCATATTTCTTAATTCTGTCCCTTTGGCCATCTCCACCCTTTGTATTTTGGAGTTTTTCAGTGTAGCATGACCCTCAGCTCAGATGTGAAACTATGAACTCTTGTTATTGTATGTGTGCTTTTGGTTCAAAATTCATTTAAATGGAGTGTGGACTATGTTTTTCAAGTGGAAACATTCCATGTGTCCTACTTTACAATGTCAAATTATTAGTGGATTTTCAAAGTAAACAAAAAATGTAATTTAAAGCCATCTCTCTCAACTGCAGGGTTTTTTTAACAGTCCCCTGGTTGTTTTAAAATAGCATATGTTAGAGCTGTCCCACATCTTATTACTGTGAAGGCTGGTGACAGAAATGCTGAGTCATGCAAAGGATATTAAAGAAAACTTAAACTAATCCAGATATTGCAAACTTGTTGCTTAGCCATTTTTATCTGAGGGCCCCATTTTGACCTTTACCTATGCATTTTGAAGGAGGTACCAGGTGCTTGATCTTTGGCTGTTTGTGAGATAGCTCTAAGTTGCATACTAGGAGGAAAATTAAACTAAAAATAGAAGTTGTAAAATTTGGTATCAGTGTCTAAGTGGCAGCACCAGTGTATTGACTGGCCTCACAGAGGACAATGAACTTTCTATAGTTAATAGGACAAAATACATTTTTCTAATACACTCTTCCTTAAAAAGGCAGGTTTCTCTTCCACTCTTGAGTAACCTGATGTTGTTTTATAGCTACCTTTTATAACTTTCACATTGCATTCCCTTCCTGAAAACCCATTTTTAACCTCTCCTTTGGATGAGTTAGAGGTGAGGGAGTATATGTACCGCAGATGTAAACCGAGTTTGCCAACTTTTCTGGACCATAGACATTGCAACTTGCATCTTCTCGCATGTGTGACTCTCAGATTCTCTTTTCTCATTAAGAAACTTTGTTTTAACCCTCTCTCTTGTCAGACAAACAGCAGCATTGCAGCAGACCCTCCCCATCATCTGAACAGAGGAGTTGTCAGTACATTAAAAGGCTGAGCCTTCCCTGTGAGTGCATCGCATCCACCAGCCACATATCACTGCTAAAAGAAACATGGCACGCAGGTGTTTAAATTATTTACACTCATAATCGGCCTTTATGTTACATTGCTGAGCCAAGCCTCTGTTATTCTAGTGCATAATTGATGGTGCTCAGTAGTGGAAAAGTTAGAAAAGCGGAAGTAATGTGATGCGAAAGTTAAGTGAGGCAGCTCCAGCTGGCTCAGCCTGCCTGGGCTGAGCCGCCTGCGCGGCTGCCTGGAGAAGGCAGGGTAACGGGCCGGGGCCGGGCATCATGTCAGGGGCTTGATTTGGCATTTGAGGGGGAAAGATGTCCTCAGCCAAGCCATGTGACTAGCGGGGACTTGAAGGCTTTAGTAGTTTGTGCAAACCACTTCTGTAAAGCTTTCAGAGGAATTAGAAATCTGTATTCTCAGAAAGTGATAGTTTACTGTGAATCCTGCCTGGTTTTGGATGGTGCAATGACAGGTATGAGTGGATGGCAAAAGGGTTGTAATGCCCTAGTCGTTCTAGTACAGAGGAAATGTTTACAGACCTTCAGAAATTCAGACTATTGTATTGTACACAGGAATCTCTCACACACAAAAATAATCCAAAGACTGCCCTATTTTGGAATGACTTTTGTAATATTCTGGCTATCTGGGATGCAAATTAGTACAATACAGAATGCACCCAATTATTTGAAAATATCAATTACGTTATTTCCAGAAGCTTCTGCGAATTTTTAAAGCAATTTAAGGTCTTATTTCTGACATAAATATTGAAATATTTTGTAAAGAGTGCATGTGATTTACAAATATGAGCTCATTTTAAAGCGCATTTCTGCCCTCCCTTCCCTTTGTTGGGCTTTTTTTAATTTTAAGTCAGCAGTTTTATTTTTCTGTCTCTCCAACACGTAGCAAGACATGCTACGTGTGTGTCTCGTATGGTAATGAATCTCACATCATGATATGACAGAGAAAGAATGATTGTTTCTCCAATATGAAAAAAAATAACCTTTTTATTAAACAATAACGATCATTGTTTTGTGCTTTGGTCTGTATCTAATAAAGTCAGTACAAGTTTAGTACTAAATTATTTTGGAACAGCAGCAATTCTTTTGTTGCTAGTTTTTCTAGATGAAGGTCCTAATCACCAAAACCGCCAGCATTTCTTGGTTGTTATCATCATGATCAAAAAGGGTATTTCACTACAAAAGCAAGGAAGATGGTCAGAGTAACAAAATAAGTTAGGTACACTGAAATTTTTTTGTAACACTGTTTGTCTTTGAGGCAACTAGTGTTTAGCCACGTGGTGTAGTTGCAAGTAGATCTCTTGTGTAACTGGTAATGAATAGTGCTAATGAGCAGGACTTTCTCCACTCTTGTGAAAACAAGGGCTGCAGCTTGTATAAACACTGCTGGTGTAGCTGAAATCGACGTATTGTGACAAGGGATGCCTGGCTGAAATAATGAAACATTTGTGTGCCTCACTTTTATTTTGATAGAAACTGATGCACTACTAATAGTTGGAGCCCTTGACAAAAACATAGTGTTTTAATGAACTTGAACTGATTATATATTTTTATACTAAATAACACACTTTCATGTGTGCATGTTGTAAATGACCATGCACTCTATAACTAAACCTCTTCTTATATTACCTTCATACACAAAGGTAGTGCTGATGCTGATATTTGCATGCTAAATGCTCACTCTGTGACAATTCTTCAGGTGATGAAGTGGCTAATAATTTCTATCACTATTTCTAAGCAGAGAAAATGGATGTTTCATCCTCATTCGTTGTTAAGAATAGTGCAGAGATCCCAAATAATTTAATCCCTATGATTTAATAAGCTTGTCTCATTAATATTTCCTATATTAATTCTGCCAAAAGACCCAAACAAACAGCAAGAAAAGAAAAGAAGAAATTAACAAAGTATTGCAAAGATTGTGACAATAAAAATGACAAAAAATGTTCAAAATTATATTTCATATAGAAAATACAGCCTTGTAGCATTTAATGAAGCAACACAAATCCTTACAGCTTCTTTGATTATGGTGCTATAAAAATACCCTAATAAGCTGCAAAGAAGGGAACCTGTGTCCTGTTGAAAATAATGACTATAGCAAAGTCCTGTGCGACAACATTAGGGAGGCAAAAACAGAGCACAAAGTAATTAGACACCGAGGAAGAAAAATCCTCAAGCAATCTGTCTGGCACTGTGTTAAACAAGAGCTGTAAGCATACGACATTAAGAAGCACATTTTTTCAATTAGAAAACATTTTAAATAATTTGATTTTGTCAAAGTTATTTGCACACTGGAAATTACTTTTGTGTTCCAGAATAAGGAAGTCAGTGTTTTCAGATAGGTATATACCATTTATATGTTTATATCTATTTGTGTAGATACATGATCATGTGTTTGTGTGTATATAATTGCTATACATGTGTGTATACATGTGTATATAATTGCTATACAAATTCACATTTTTGTGGACTCCTTCTGTACAACAAGTATATGAATATCAGTACCTAAATCAAGACACCAAGCTACCTTTGGCTTCAGAAGAGAAGGAGGAATAAAAAACTTTGTGGTGCGAACTGGGGTCTGTTCTTCCTTGGCTTCCATCTTTTAATTCGTTATTCAAGACATCTACTTTAAAGAAAAAGACCTGTAGTCCTCTAGGTGAGTGAAGGATTTAGCACTGGCAGAAATTCATATCCCAGCTGCAGAGGTGTAATGGCAATGGTGACAGGTTGAGTTTTAAAGGTTGTGTCAAGGAAGTTCTTGCATGCCAGCACTTCAGAAATCCAGATGTGTAGTCTGCTTTCGTAACTCATACTGCAGTTACCATTTCTTGTGTATTATACAGCTTAGTAAGTCAGCAAATATAAGTAGTTGCAATTTAAGAAGTTAGGTATTGGATCAAAAGTTCTTAAAATGGGATATACCCATCTATGAAACACCTTCAGGTATGGGCTACTAATACGTGTGGGTTTCTTAATGCATCGTATACGTCCCAGGACTACAGCACTCCCAAGTTTTTGTGTCTTGTTTTTGAGTTGCCTTCTATTTCTGGGATACTTTTTGTAACATATATATGTATTATTCTTAAAATAAATTTGTATATGTGTGTATATGTAATGTATATTTATAAGATAGCTACATATTTAACAGCTATAAATATGTAAGGGTATGAAATTAAAGAGTCTCCTTTCTACTTCTCCAGAAATAAAGGTGGACTCTGTTTACTCAAATCTCACCAGCCGCATTCCTTGTTAGACTGTAAGGAGGCGGCTCTGATCCTTTAATACTTTGTTGTAATTGTTAATTAGCACTAAGTTATAGTAAATCTGTCTTGTAGAACGACGTTACTTATTGATCCAAGATCAAACTGTTAATCATGTTTACTACTTCATAAATAGTAGCCAATATTTATGAGTGGAGTTAACACTGGGGAACATTGTGAAAATTACCATTTTTGGTTTGGTTGGAGAGGCGTGCTTTAGGATAGCTGGTGAGAGTCTGGCCTGGGACATGACAGAAGATGGCTAATGAGCTTTCTGTCAAAAGGATGGCAGTTAAATCTCAGATCATAGGACCATCCAGGCTGGAATGAACCTCAGGAGGTCTCTAGTGCTGCCAGGTGCCCCTGAAGCCATCCCTGCTCCCAGTGGCTCAACTCCTTTGGCCTCTCTTCACAGGGCCTGGGCTGCAGCCATGATGGTCTCTGTGGCCTCCAGCTCAACTCACTCCAGTCTATCTGGAGCACTAATACATGAGAGAATTGCACGTAATGTACATAAAACACCAGACCTTATAGTGCTGTGACCAGAGGGGTCTCTGCAGGGTGTCCAAACCATTCCTCTATCGCACTGAATCAGGAGGGGCTGAGAGTGTACTTCTAAGATGGTGTCTCCACCTCCTGACTGCCATTTTGACCACTCAGGCTCACTCGAGCATCAAATCTTTTTGTGAGCACAGGGCTTGCCCTCTGCACGCTATCACTGCAGAGGGAGTGAGCTGCTCGTATCCGAGAAAGAAATTAACCCGGCATTGCCAGCCCAACAATTAGTCAGCTCACCATGCAGGAGGTGGAGGCTTCTAAAAAATGTTTTGCTCTCCTTAAGTAAATTTAAAGATAATTTTTTTTAATTTTAATCCTTAAGGTTATTTCAGGTTTCTTTTACCAATTTTTCACATACTACCTCCCATACTGCTTGCCGTAATCCACTGTCACGTGTATATCTCAAAACATCTTGACGTCAAAAGTTGCTCTTGTTTTGGTTTTGCGTGTGTGTGTGTGTGTCTGTGGGGGTTTCTGGGGTTTTTTTTTGTGTGTGCTTCCTAGGTCAAAAAAAGATTAAAATCAAGACAGATATTTCCAGAGGCAAGCTAAATTACAAAAGCTGCCAGTCGCCTCCTTGGCTGCTTTTAAAATTGTGCTAGTTATCTCAGAAACTTGTGTCTAAGATGCACATTTGAATAGGTACCTTCTGTCACATGTAGTTTTCCTCTCTTCCTTTTTCGGTCTTTTTTTTTTTGTTTGGTTTGGGTTTTTTTGTTTGTTTTTTTGTTTTGTTTTGTTTTTGTGATTGACAATATAGTTATGTGCTTAATTTGTAGAGAGAGAGGTGTCTTTAGGGGGGGGACATACTTATTAAGGTGTATAGACTGTTTCTAGGGAATTGCATATCTGGATGGTCTGGATAGCTAACTCCATGATTTTACCTGAATTCTTACTGGCTTTGTTTATGACTTGTGCTCATAGAGAGAACATAAATAGCTGGGGAGAAAAACATGCATGGAATACTATCCTGCAGATAAAGGGAGGTGGTGTATTTCTGTATTTAGCTTATCTTTTTCCACTGGAGAAGGAAGAATTAGTGCATCCTTCAGGGACATAAAAGATTTTTCTGCCAGAGTAATTTATAGCATGGACTAAGTAATTTTTGTAGCTGCCAAGTGCTTTTTTTATGTTTTTGGAAGTAATAAGGCAGGATTACAAACTATAAATTATTATAGTAGTAGCTGCTCACAAGCTTGCCCACCCATTCATGCTGCATAGTACTTTATGGAAAGTTATGTTTAATTTCCCTTAATGAGTACTTAGGACTGAGTCCTCTCAAATGCTTTGATGGGCTGTTAAATTTACAAATGTCCTGTAGCTATAAATTACCAATAAAGATGAGTAGAAAGAGTACATTGCCATATATTTCACATGATTTACTTAATGTCACAGTCTTGTCTTCTTTTTTTTTCCCAAACTGGAGGCCCACAAATGGTGCAGCAGGATATGCCCACCATCTGTAATTATTCTTACTTCTGCATTAAGGTTTGACTACTTTTTGGTGTTTTGATTTTCTCCTGTTTGTTTTTGTCATAAGAAATGAGCAGAAGTGTGTGTGTACATTTATTAACTCATGGTCAACAAATGGGAATATGGTAATCGCTGTAATTAATAATGTGACATAATTAAATCAGATAGAAATACCTTTTCACCTACAAAAGGAAGTCAGATACTATTTTTTATTCTCAAATATTATTGAATGTTGCTTCTAACAATAGAACATAGTTACCAAACTTAATTAAAGGCTTAGTCATGAAAATCACCTATGTAATCAAGTAGCCTTTATTCTTTGACTTGACTTTTTAAAGTGAAATAGGATTAATTTCACTAGTCTATAGTGAGTTTGGAGTTGGGCCCCAAAATAATTTGCTTTGTATATAGAACTGAGGGGCAAATGCAGTTTGTACCTTTTTGAAACTGATTTTTTTTTTTTAATCTGTGAAGGGGACAGCTTGAGCAGCAGATGAAATAATTCCGTTTCTTTTCTCCTGATTATTTTCCAAATTTGTATAAAATAGCTGTCAAGCTCTAGAATGAATTGTTCTTCTTGTATTCTTGTATTTCAGTTGAGTTTTAGATAAAGAAATCTGGGTGTTTTGATTACTTTTTATCTTGAACATGTCATGCTGTCCTCCCTTCATCCCCTAAAAATAATCTTCCATTGCACTTGCTTTAATAAGTGTAAAGCTGTGGGTAATAGATTACAACTGAAAATGGTACTGATTGATAACTATGTATGAACAGCTCACTTAAGAAGTAATAAATGTGCTTTCCTAACAGTACTTTAAATAAGATACTTTTTCAAAAAAATTGTTGCTTTTTTTCTATAAATATATATCTGAAAATGAGTGATAGCTCTGTAGTTTTGCATGACTGAGATTTTGTGGAGGGGGAAGATTGCTGTGGTTAAGTGCTTTTGAGGAGAGCTCAGTGTGCCTGTGAGGACTTTTTTAAAATATTGCTAACTGTCCTTTTTGTAGGACAGAAGGAATTTCTGGGAATATATGTTATAAAACGTGAGAGCTGGAGAGTTGTTAACATTTTTTTTTTTATTATTGGATTAATATTAAAATTGTGGTGCTATTTCTAGGTATAAGTTAAATTTATTGTCATGATCCTGTGAAGACAATGAAAGTTACAGACAGAATGTAAACTCCGACAAAGAAACCACATGGGAGATAAAAGCTTCTCTGTCAGATTATGTGACAAAATTATTAGTGGGGTCTTACAACAGGAATTGACTTAATAAAGTACAGTAGTTACCTTTACATGTATTTATAATTAAATTAAATTAAATTAGTTTTCTGATTGTTGTCCTTAGAAACATTTTTAAAGCCATTTTATATTACATACTAAACAAGCACATAGACTCCTTATTATTATTCTCTGAAGAAAATAATGTTTATTGTCTTCAGCAGAATCTAAGAGGAAAAAAAGCAAAAAAGCAAAGCAACTTCCTGAAAAAATGCTGATTTGAAAGATCTCTTATATATGGTTCATCCTCCTTCATTTGGACTAGATATTTTGACTGCCATTTCTGATTTAAAGAACTGTTCTGGGAAGACAGTATGTAATTTTTCAGAGCAGTTGTGTGGTAGTTTTTTCACTTTATATGGGAAATGCAGCAGAATGCTGCAGTTTTCCCTTTAAGTACTGTTTTTTATTAGGTGGTAGGTAGTGTCGAATTCTTCTTTGTATCCAGTGTTCATCTGAAGTTTTGACACTGAGATGTGAGATGTATTTCAGATATATTTCAAAGTTTACTTAGTCTGAGATTTGCTTCTTTTGATTGCTTAGACAGTTGGCCTGAGACAAACAGGTATTGCTATTGCTGATATAGAACAGCAGTTGAGGAGCAGGTCTCTATGGTAAGTTGTATGATACCTGTCTTTGGAAACTGAAAAGGACACTTAACATGTACCAGAAGAAACCTCAGAAAGGACAGTATTTAAAAGTATTTGTAGGTCAATATATTAGGATTGCTAGCAAGTTAGTAAGGTTGTTGAATTGTGAGCACCTCCAGATGTTCTGATGAATAGCTCGCTGAGTAAACTATTGCAAGTCACTTGAACTTCTCTCTGCCAGGAATCTCAACTGTAAAAACTGACATTAAAAGCAGGACTTTATACAGTTATTGAGAGCTGCTGCCAAATAATGATTTTAAAATCCTGTATTTGTGTTCTGGTATCAGTAAAAGAGTGGGATATAGATGGTAAAGGAGATGGGTGAAGCCAGAGAGTTAGTTAAGACTAATCTGAGCATGGCAGATTTTTCTAAAGGCAGGTAATTCTTTGAAGGCTGTTAATATAAACCAGGTGGAGTAATAAATGAATGTTCTGAAATCTGCACGTTAGACACTGGAATTTGGCTCTTCATTTAGTTAAGTAAAACAACAAAAAAAAGACCATTTTTTGACCTTTGGTTTTGCAGGGACAGAACGTAAGGAGAGAGCTAACTGTATTTTCTTCTTAATGATGCCATTTTCTGAAGTTCTGCTCTGCTGTTTTTGACATCTCTACTTTGCAGTGATCAGTCATTTCTGAAAGAGGGTAACTGAAAATTAACTAAGATATTATTAATGTCATACATTAAAATATACATATTACATACATAAAATACAGTTCTGTATTTCAGATAATTAGATTTTTACTTGAAAGCAAACAATTTTCTGCTTTGTGGATACTTTCACTTCTTAAAAAAGTATCTGAAACTCTCTCCACATTTTTTGCTTCTGGTCGTGGCTAATTCAACAATGTGGTTAATAGGAGGTATGCACCCAAGGGAAGCCACACCTGTATTAATTGAACCTTATGGAAAGCGAGAATTTAAATGTTGGGTGTTGTAAGTCACAAGTGTGGTGTTTAAGGTCCAATAATTGTGTCTATTGAGGTATGTTTTTAGTATCTTCTTTAGAAGTATGAGAGGAGAGGTAGCAGTTTGCCACACTTACACTGTTTGGCAAAGATCTAATCTTTTTGAATTCATTGCTTGTGAGTTATTATTTCTAGTCACACGCTTGATTGACTCTAGCTAAATGACTGACTGAAAAGGCAGGGAGTTAAATCTAAAACTGTAAGTATGTATTTTAACTGAATATAGGGATCATCATGGAATGTGTTCTCAAGCAGCACTTGACATTCATCTGAATATATAGCTTAAAAGAGGGGAAAAAAAAAAGGTAAGCACTGTTCTATCCTCAGGCAGGAGCAGTGTGTGAAAACCTGTGACTGAGCTCTGAGAATGAAAATGGAAGCCCTGGAGGGTACATAGAAATAATAAAACTGAAGCCCCTGGTGGTGTTATGCTAAGTGCGGTTAATATCGCAAATGCACTATGAGAGGAAAATCAAGTGACCCTTTGAAATCCTTTTGGAGATTTCCAAGTCATTTTGAAGTTCCAGAAAGAGACCTGTAACTGAGCTAACGAAAGAACTGATTTTTAGAATAAAAATGGGACTATATGCAAATGTGATCAGTGTTATAAATGAAGATGCACACTACAGTCCTGCCAAACTGTTTCTCAGACAAGAAGATCTTACACAGATGAGTGGTCTTGTTTTTTCCATAATCAGAGAAACTCTAAGGAGGAACTTTTTGGTTGGTCCTAAATTGAAAGGAGTTAGAGATCATGACACTGGAATAGCCAAAATATAAATTATTTTATTTTCAGGAAAAACATGCAAAAGAGAGTTTTTTGGATTTGTTTTTATTTATTTTTCTAAATAAGGGAAAAGTAATTCCACTTGCATATTCTCTTTTTACAGGCATTGGAATTGTTTTTTTCCCTATCCTTCAGATATTTGACTTTGTAGTTTTTGTTTTATCTCATAATGCAGATGGAGACTGAGGTTTTTAACATACTGATGGATCCCCTTCTAGATTCAACAATTTCTTGTTTTATTATTTTACAACTTAATGGGCAACAAACTGGTTTTTGTCCCTGAAAACCTGTATGCTGTGGAGTATCCAAGATGACAGAAAGAAATTGGCTTTTATAAAACATGTGACTGTGTTTGAAATTGCTAACCACAATTAAGAACAGAATTGGCAAAGTGAATGTACAAGGCCTAAAAATGATTTTTTTTGTTTTCTTTTTAAGGGAGAAAATTGGCAGCAAGTGTGGATAATAAATTACGAGATGTGTTATTTTGCAATTTTCAAGTCCAACTCATGATCTCATTGAAGTCAGTGGAGAAAACTGCCATTGCCTTAAATAAAATCAGGAGGATGATCTTTCTCAGAACTAAAATTGATTTAACCTCATACAATTTCAGGCGTGTTTTCTTTTTTTTTTTTTTTTTTTAAGGCAAGTCACACATATTCAGTTTTTTGGTTTGGTGATTATTGTTCCTGTAAGTTTTAATCATTTAAGAGTGAGGTGATTTATAAAGAGATATCAAATGTTTTGACTTGGTTTGAGTATTTGGTTTTCATACAGGTAGAGGATGCTGATGGAATGTTCAACCATAACAAAATTGTTTTACATTTCTAGATGAGAGAGAGTAAGATTTTCATTTGCTGGATGTCATAAATTAGAGTAAAATGTGGATCATGTTAGTGCATGAGGCAGACAGTCCCATACACTGGGAAGAGTATTTTGGGGAAGATTGTCAGATAGTGACCACAGACAGGTGCTCGAGTGACTGTAGATTCCCCTGGGATCAGAAGGTTAGACAAACAGCTCCTAGGATTTAAACAGTGCAGTTGTTTCATGTCAGTTTAATTATCCTTATGTTTTGTGAGGCAGTCACTCAAGTGGTCTGGAAATATTAGGAAATTGGAGGCTTTCACAGCTTTGAGGGCAAAGTTCTGATTGGGTTTGTTTGGTATTCATTCACTTTGTGATAGTCTTAATGCAAGTGATGGGCTGTTAGAACCACAAGGCATGCTTAGTGCCAGTACAAGATTTAATCGAGACACTATCATTCAGCGGGAAATGCCTTTCAGTCCAATTTTATTTATATGAATTTGCTCTGCAACTCAGTAATCTCTGCTTGGGGTCATTACTTTGATTTTAACTTAGCAATTTAACTCCTGAAGTGCTTCAAGTAAAAATATCCTTGAAGGAGTAATAAGTTTAAATAGCTCTGAATCAGTTGAAAATAGTTTTTTAATTTAGTTCAGGCTAGGAGTGCAAACTGGCAAGAAAACAAGTAGATGGAGGAGGAAAAAAGAGATTAAGCATAAATAGTCACACTGTGTCATACAGTTAAAGAATTAAAGAGATGGGGCAAAAAGGTTAAATATATCCCTTTCTAGCAGCCTGGTGTTAAAAAATATCTAGTGACAATATATAAAAAGTAATTGTCTAAATAATATTTACTTTAATACTTGGGTTTTTTGTTTGTTTGGCTTTGATTATTTTGATGGCATTACTAATACAGGAGATATAAAAATGTAACTACCGCTTCCTAAATTAACAATTTAGTTACTAAATGAGGAGAAAACATCTTAACATAAATAAAATAAAAATCTCTAGTCATTTCAGCCAACCCCATTGCTTTTATAAAGCACTTGAGATTTTATTTTCATTAGCACTGAGAGGCACTTTGAAATGAGTAACTAGCAAATAAACAAACTGAGATAATTCAAGTTTATATTGTTGAGTTAATAAAACTAATAAAATCTCTACATTTCCCAAGGTTTTCCATTATTACTATTTAATTTTTTTTATTGCAGAAGAAAATTGTTAGGGTTATATAGTCTTAGGCAGCATGGAAATTTTCTTTACCAGTTTTATGTTCTTTTATGACTTGATGAAGAAAATGAGTCTTGTTTTGCAGCTTGTGAACAAGGAAAATGCGTCTTTTTAGTGGTTTCATCTGGGTGATTGTTTGGTTCCTCATTGTCTTTTGCCTGATGGTGTGTGCTTGAAGGTTCATTTCTTCAGCAGCTTTCCCTCTTAAGAGGATTCTGCCAGTGTAGTGTGGATGTACAGGAAATAAATAGAAAATTTCTTAGGAGCTCCTTTCCTTTAGCAGTTACTCTGTTGTATGAATACTGTGAGCAATACAGTTCCATGTAAGATGCCCCAGTCAGTCAGTTCTGTACAGCGTTGTGCATTGCCATACTGTTGGCAGCTTTTCTTCTGTGCAGCTGCAGAAATGTTTGATTTTTATTCTTTTAATCATTGCTTCTCTGTCCCCATCTTCTTTCCCCTACATTGTTACTGGGTTTGTGGTGGCTTTTCCCTCCTTCTCCTCTCCTCTCCT
>VZTL01021285.1:0-25970 GCA_013400535.1 Scopus umbretta
GGGGGGGCAACCAAGGAGGAAGCCTCCAAGCAACAGCTATGCAGAAACTGAGCTTTGCTTCCTCCGTGCCGAACATCTGCACGCAGGGCTCACAGCCACCACCCTGGCAGCTTTTGCTGGCCGGCAGAACGCTTCCTCTTTTTTTTTTTTTTTTTTCAAAGCTACGTGTAAGTATTTTTTGTGAACTTTAGTATCATGGCATTCCTTACTTGGTGCCAAGGAGCTGCTGAGAAATCAGGGGCTTGTATTAACAGCAGTGTTTTCTGTGTATTTGTTAAAGTTTACCTTTCCTGACGACTTGCATTTGGGAAGATGTGCAAAATCTGCCTCTGCAGATACTCCACCTGCTGTACATCTGCTGTTTCTTTCAATTTCATTTCCAAGAAGTATCCTCTGCCAAACTTACTCTTCAGGTGTTGGACAGTACCTATACATCTACCAATTGCAGAGAGACAATAAGAGTTGTACATGTTGCACCACGCTCAAAAAGCAGCCTAACTTCTAACAGACCCTTTTAGCAGTTTAAGTTTAAATTTTCTCCAAGTCTAAGATGCAGAAAAATTGTCTATCTGTATTGTCAAAGAAAAATACTCTAGCCAGTATCTGTCCTATCATCCCTGCCACAACAGCCACCCACACAGGAGGGCTCCAGTGGTACCTGAGCTGCCCGGACACCAGGATGGCCACGCGGTCACAGACAGCATCCGCCTCTTCCATGTAGTGGGTGGTCAGGATAGCTGCTCTCTCCTTATTCTTAAACGCTGCTCGAATTGCTCGCCTACAAAACATAACCCCCCCACAAAAAAATCCCCAAATGAAACATTTAAAACATTTGTCACGTAACAGTAAATCCTGGGTTAGCAGGACAAGAGGACTGTGATGGTCAAAACCAAACCTTTTATTTTACAGACTAATACTAATCCCACAGCAACAATTAACATCCGATTATTTCACAAAAAAGACTCAAATCTCATACTCCCTACATTAGCTTAAAGATTTCTGCAGACTTTCAAGCTTTTCTGGAAAAGGACACAGATGAAGTGCACCTGGCACTAAGGCAGTGTTGATTCCCTGTCTATGGCTCTCCCTAGTGTTAACATGGATAACGCACACCTAAAATTGGACAAATCCCCAAAAAGAAACAAGCCTGTGGCAAACACAGCCCTGGCGGCACTCACCACATGTGCTGCTTGGCTTTTGGATCCATCCCAGTCGACGGTTCATCCAAGAGCGTGACCCATGGGTTGCCCAGCATACTCAGGGCAAAGCAGAGCTGGGAGGAAGGCAAAGGGAAAGGGTAAGAACACAACGGCTGCTGGAGACACCCAACAGGGCACCTCAAAAGGCTCTCCCATACCTTGCGTTTCAGCCCTACGCCCAGCTTCTTCGTTGTCTTCTGCAGGTGGTCTTTCAAGTCCAGGGCACTTGCGATGCTGCAGAAGCAGGAGGACCGCATGTGAAAAGCTGAGAGGGTGCTGGTTCCGTTTCCCCCTCACCACACAGAATGCAAACAGTCTCACTTGAAGAACTCAGTTACAAATATTTGCATACACTTGCATATAATAAGAAAAGCAGAGCAATAAGCAGAACTGGAGCTGGGCGCTTCCATACAAAACCACCGGCCCCGTGCCCTAGAAGAGCCCAGGGTGACAACCTAGAAACAGCTCCAAGCCCTGGACTCCCTGTCCTTGCAGCCTCTGCAAAGGTCATTGTTAGCACTTCATAACTTAAAAAAAATTCCAAACAAACAAAAAAAAAACAGCTGAATTTTGTGTGGCTGAATCTGTATCTCCTAACCTACAAATTCACACTTGCTGAATTTGCTGGAAAGATCCAATCAAACTTAAATGAAAAAGAGGTTGTGTTAGGAAAAGTGGGGGAAAGAAAAAAAAAGGCTAAGAAAAATATACCTAAACCTTAAACATTTCTATAACAAACTACTTACCGTTTTATGACTTCCTTAACATCAGACTGACTCATTCCTTTGATAGCGCCATAAATTTCAAAGTGTTCCTGCAATGTAATATCTGGCCAAAGTGGATTCGTTTGAGGACAGTACCCCACAAATTTCACCGAGTCCTCTTCGCTGCTCCGGCCAAAAGAATAATCTCCCATCACAACCTGCGAGGAAAATATAATATCATTGAGTAAGGTCTATACAAGTTTCAGAACTGTTTGTGTAAAGTTTTAGCAAAAAACGCTTGGGAATGCTTGCAATAATAATAAAAACAATTAAATATAGATTTATTTTCTATTTAGTTTGTAGCACATAATGTACCTGCCCACTGGTTGGCTCAATCTCTCCAACAAGCATATTAATTAACGTGCTCTTCCCAGCTCCGTTGGGTCCTAACAAACCCAGTATTTCTCCTAAAGAAAGGGCGACACAAAACATTGCCCATGAGGTTAGATAAAGGGATTCAAGAATTAGTTTTGTAAATAAAACAGCTCAACAGTGAGTAACTGAACCCCAACCTTTTTTCACGCAGAGAGAAACATGTTTCGTTGCCACTTTCTTTATTTTTCTCCCCAGAAGAAACTCCCTTCTTTCATCAAACTCTTTGTGCAAGCTGCTGACCAGGATTGCTGGCATCTAGTAGAGAAGAGAGAAGTGGCTGCAGATCCCAGCAGCTCTGGGAAACATCTGAATTTGGGTTTTGGGTAGTGCCCGTGGGCGCGCAGCGTTACCTCCTCGCTTTTGGGGCTGCTTAGTATTTCTTGGACTCGCAGCCTCTCCGCCTTCACATCTTCATCTTCGTTCTCATCATGGGGGACGTCTGGGAACTTCCAGGTTTTGGCTTTCGTGAAACATTTTCTAAGGGGAAGAAAACAACATGATGCCTCTGCTTGGCTTTCAGTTGAGATCCGTGCTCACTGCTTTGATGCAGAAAGCAGTTTGTGTTTGCCAAACCCAGGAGTAACACATATAAGCAGCACATCTGAGAAGCTCCGAAAGAGCAGAAAGAGCTGTCTGCAACTATGTCACCCATAAGCTGAGCTCTTTGTTGGGGTATGGCATCTCTAGCCATGCAATGGGATAGGAAGTTCCCCTGTTTTTATATAGTGGACATCCTTACAAAACTCCTGATTTTGCACTGACTTAACTTAAAAGGAAGTGAAAAACCTATTTCTGAACTTTATTGACTGAATTTCAGACAACTGAAGTTAGGAGAATGAATTGTTTAGACACTTGGGATGGCATACAGCCACAGGTATTTTATTTTCTGCAATATCCCCTACTCTACATTGCATACTCTGGTTTAATGACCGGCATTGTTTCTAAAAATGGCTTCTTTGGACTATTACTTTTTAAAATTCTATTCAACAGACACACCTGAAAAATGGATCCTCTCTAACTGTCCTCCCTCCATTCTTCAGCTCAAAACATCGCAGCAGGAAGAGCCACACGACACACTGCAAATAGGGCTAAAACAGACAAAAACAGTTCTGGTGGCTGGTGATCCTATAGGTGACCCTACAGGTGACCGCACCAGTGCAACGAATGACAAAGAAGCACCAGCTTTTCACCACCACAGAAGTGCTGATGTTTCTGAGAAGGTGAAATGTAGCGTTAGATGCTGCTCAGTAGGTCAACACTGAGGACGGACAGAGTCTGCTTAGATCTAATGGCAATTATTTGGTTTTTGGAGAGAGAAGGGACTGTCCCCTTCTCTGGAGTTCTTGCTCCACCAGCCGACTCCCATAATAATCAAGATTAATATCGGCACCATTAGTAAGACTATTGGAGCAGCAGATGTTGAGCTGGTGGGCACAGCAGCTTTTACTGATAGTTTGTGCTGCAACAGGTTGCAAAGCTGCAAGCTCCAGCGATGCTGAACATTAGAGCCAATCTTTATTAACAAAGATGCCTGAACAGAAGGGGCCTCCCAGCAGGAGTTAGCAATTCTCTGCAGCAAATATGGCAAATAATCAAATAACCATGCTTACAGCTATAACTGCTACCAGGAGCCGGTCCCACGGGTCGTAGTATCCTCCTTCCTTTCGCTTGCCTTTCCATGAGACCTGACAATGCAAAAAAGCCACATTCACGTAAATAATCACCTCCCAGAGACTGCATATTCTATATCACACATTAATCTCAAACTAGCCAGTTACGTTACGTTGCTCAAGCCCTTTCTGAGCTCTGCAGAGTCCCTGCTTGTGCGAGTCTGATGCCAGAAAACTTTCACCAATGTCCCTGCTCCCGGTTTAAAGCCACTGACTCCCAACTAACCCATCTCCCATCACTGGGTTTGCCCAGTCCGCAGGCTGACAAACGCATGGTGTTCCTTTAGATATTTAATGGAAGACTTGTTTCTTTCCTCATTTTAAAACTGCAACACTTTGCTTGCAGGAAAAAGGTGTCTCCTTCACCAGCAGTTTCTATTCTTCACGTGTTAAATGGCTACGGATGACCTTACACCACTGGGCAGCTAACTGCTGTCTCGTTATCATTAAAGACACCCACCCAACCCAAGCCGTCTAGAAATGCTCTGGAGAGGATCTCAGGTGCTCCCTTACCTTTATAAAACAAATCAGACAGCCAATAAGGGGATAAATAGGAATGAAGATGGAGAAGACATAATGCAGGATGGTGGTTACCAGGTAATAGTCCAGAAAAAAGGCCACTTCAGTGACAACTGTACAGAGCAAGGCTGTCTGTACAAAAGAAAAGGGAAAAAAAAAGTCCATTTTCATTCAGTTCAGACTCTTTAAGCACAAGTTATCTATTTTAAGGCACATTTTTTAAAGCTTTTATCATTTAGGATATGGCAGTAATACAAAGACATTGGTAAATGTTTCAAATTACTTGTGCATTAAGGACACAGTTAAATAAAATAACTGGGAAGCCTGTTGTGGCTTTGGAGATAACCAATCTTCCCAGCTAACCGAACTCAAAGTCAAGTCACTCACCACTGAAAATATAAATGACCAAAATTCTTTCGTATTCTGGACTTTTTTAAATGTGAAGGAGACCACGTAAGTGAAGAGCACAACTGACGGGACATAACCAATCAGGCAAAAAATCTGCAAAGATAGGAAAGGTTTCTCAGGAAATGTACAGCAAGAACCCAGGGGTGAATGTTTTGGATAAGTATCAACGGGAATTACTTTAGTGTGCTACATAACTCTGGATTCATCTTTGTCACTTAATTTGAATATTTGGCCACCTTGGTACATACAGCATATACTATTAAAGACACAAATGAAAGAGTACGTGGATAGGCAGGAACCTCACTCACTCGGTTTCCTTTAAACTATTTCCCATTTTTTTTATAAACACAAGCTCTCATAAAGAAGATTTTGAAGATTTTGGCAAATATTAGGAATTCCACCCTTCAGCCTTCGCATTTTCACAGAAATTAAAACAAGGGTAGATGCACCGGTAGAAAAATAGCCCAGCAGCACAATGCTCATATCCCAAGCCTGATTAACTCAGAGCTTCTGGGAAAGCAGCTGGGAAAATCTGATTCTTCTCAATTTACAGCCAGGATCTCAAGGAAGCCCACTCTGAACATAAAAGACATGAAGACTTGTAGTCTCTTCAATTTAATCATATGCTGCAATTCACTGCCGAGCTGGTCTGTGTTCAAAGTCACTGTGACCTTGTCATTAGCAGCACGCCAATGCAAATGGAACAATTATCCATTGGCAGCAAAGAGCGCGAAGCAGACTGAGCGAGCAGGGCACAGAAGCATTTCCGTGGAAGATCTTGGTATTTTAAAGCCGCATTTTATTCCAGTTCTGAATGAAACTCCAAAATTTGAGAATTTTTCCCCATGAAAGGTAGTACTATTTTGCCTTGGGTGCAGCCTGACTGGTGCCACCGCGCCAGCAGCCTTAGTTAGGCATTTTCCCTGTACAGCCACTGGAAAAAGTCTGCTGAACCACCCACTAAAAACAGACACTTGTGGAAAATAACAAAACTCTGCTCTCACGACCCCACGTGTGTTTTGGTCCCCACCGCGCTCACCACAGCAAGGAACTTGCCAACGTAGAAATAAACACCGTAGTGAAAGGCGAAGAGGCTGCCTATCATCAGGACAAGGATGGAAAAAAACAGCGGGAGGTCAACGACGGCTTGCCCAGTCCAGTAAGCGGAGGGATAAAGCCCCGCTATCTTCAGCTGCGTGTACGCCTTAATCTGCAACGGGAAAAGAAAACGCAGTGTTAATTAAATGTTACTTAAAATTAACACGGTTAATCTGCCTCGGTGCGTGAGCAGGATCTTGTTTTTCCCTCTGACACACTGCTTTTACACTGATGTGGCATCAGTGTGTTACCCCGTCGCTGCTGATTTTAGGTGGCAAAGAAGCAAAAAGCATCTCCATGGAAAGCAAAAGGGCTTTTCCAAATCTGCTTTACCCCAGGCAGCAAACAGCAGTCACATCCATACTGCCCCTCACGGCAAAAGATGCTATTTGAAACACCTCTTAAAGTTTTTCCAAAATTCCAAGATTTTTCACTTCTTGTGCAGTCTGTGAATCCCCATCCAGGATTTTACCTTATGGTTTTCTGCATTGTCCATGGCAAAATAGGGTGGCATTCCGGTAATAATGATTCCCAGTAACACAGCTTCGAAATAGATCTCCAGTCTGAAAATTGTGTCTGGAAGATTCTGAAATATAAATCAGATTTCTTCAGTACCAGAATGCGTGTGACCAAAAAATAACGCATTTACAATGGCAACATCACTGTAAATGCTAAAACATCTCTTCTGTGTATCTCAAGATCATCTGAACCGCAGCATGAAGAAAAACAGGTACGGAAGTTTTTGGAGAATTTATAAGAATGTCTAATGAACTCCTAGGGCGTTTGTCTCCTGCAGCGGGTCCTCTCCTCTCCTGAAGGCCACCCCAGCTCTGCACAGGAGGCAGCAGACCTCCCGCACCCCCACGTTCAGCCTCCGAGAACTGCAAGTAACCCGTAACAATCCCATAGCAAACTCCCAACAGGACATCCTCTTTCCAACCCCCTTTTTCTTCCACTTCCACAAGCTGCAGAACAAAGTCCCGGCACCTTTCAAGTCCTCTTCAATTCTGCAAAGGTCCATACCACCCAGGACTTACTCCACGGGCTCTGCCTACTGAGACCCAATCCTTCCTGATGGTGCTGTGCAGAACATAGCCCTCGGTGCTTGCAGATGGTCCCAGCCAGTTCTCCCTTCATTTACAGCACGTTTTTACACTCCTCCTCTCACCCCGGGGATGCTTTGCCACCCACCGTGTGCTTAAGGGTGATTTTGGCCACGCAGCCCCCGCTGCAGCCATGGGTGCTGCTCACCTGAATGAAGGGGTTGCTCCAGATTTGAATGCTCTCCGTCACATTTAAGTTGCGCAGAAGTAGATTGCTGACAATATTCATCAAAACTGGCAGGGAATGCACCATGGTACTGTTGAATATGATTGTAAAAACATAGTTCTGGAAAGGAAAGTGTTTGCTATATTAATTCCTCTGCACGAAGGGCAGTATCCCGAGAGGGCTCTCCTATGGGCTTAATTAAACCTGAATATTGGGAAAAATCTTTGCACAACAGAGTATGCTTTGCTCTGGGCTGCTTAGGATGGTTATAACATGTAACCTAATTCAGGAAAACAAGTCATGCTCATAGACAACAAATTATTTGGAATAAAATCCCAGAATGTTTTATGCAACTGTGACGCTATGACAAATGATGCTCCAGACAATTATAGTCTGAAAAACAAACCACACAATAACCTGCACTCGTATGTTCTTGCTAATGCTATTAAAAAAACAGACAGGGAAAAATTTACATTAGCTAAGGGCTGCACTGTCTCACTAATATTAACAGTTTGCAATGAATAAAAATGGGAACAAGAGACAGAGCTGGCATATTGCAAAGCAGTTCCTTTGTTGGAGATTAAATATGACCCCAACGTTCAAATCTTTCTGACACTCCTTCAGTGACCATACTGAAATGAATACTTACAATCCAGGAAACTCATTTTTCTTTAAACACAAGAGAGCACCATGGAATTATACTTCTGTCAAAATGTATAATTCAGCCAGTACAAGTGAAAAAAAAAAAATTCTTAAGCCAGGTCTCTTGTGAAGTAAAATATTTCTCTTGGCTTTTTGTATCCTTGTGGGGAAGAAAGGGGGATGGAAGTTTTATTAGCCCACCATAATTATCATTACAGAAGAATATTTTGATAATATTTCCATTCTGTTAATACAAGTCCCCTTTGCAGACCTCTTGCATAAGCAATATTATATGATATTATTTTATTATATAACTCAATATGTGCCTTTCAGGCAAGAGTAGAACAAAGCCAGCCCCTAAACCAGCTGCTTGTCTGCAACCAAGCCAGTCTGTCCATCTTACCTGCCGGGATTCAAGGTCAAACACGTTTAAAGCTGCACTGTGAGGTGCGACTGAGACGTAATCGCTGTCATTGAACATCTCCAAGAGTATGTTCATGCTCCCAAGAGAGCGGACAATGTCATTGATATCCGATTCTGGTGTAAGACAGAGAAAACAACATGATTACTCATCATCATCTCGGAGTATTTTACACAAAATTATTGATGCATTTTCCCACTGATGTAACCCCATGATGGAAGATCACTGTTTCCTTACACATGACCACCAAAAAGAGTCCTCTGCTATTTTGAACAACATGAATGTTTTTATTTTGGCTTCCCACTCGGCAGCCTCCAAAGCATTCAAGAAAAATTTTTAATTATTGTGCAAGCTCAATGCAGCAGTGAGGAAGTGGAGGTGCCAACGAGCATTATCAGGATACTAAAAGTTTCAGTTGTACAGAGAATTGGCTAAGAGAGCAGGATGCCAGTGTCAGCCTGATACAGTGTCCAGAGAAATTAAGTTGTATCAAGCACAAAGTCCTGAAAGCTCAGACACTAATTTCTATCACCTGGATCGCTGCTACGCACTTTTAATACATCCTAAGCTGAAACCAAAAGGAATTTTCCCAAATGCTTTGTAACAGGATTTTAATGTCGATGTTATCCAAACGTCTCTCTGGCCAGTTCCTTCACACAGGTCATCTTATGACGTAGCGAGCACAAGGCTACCAGACACAGGAGAAGGAGGAGGAAAATCTCTGAACCAAACCCTACGGCAACAAACAATACCATGTCTGGGTATTTGGAAACTCTTCATTTGGGTGAATTTCAAGGAAAAGGTTTGTTCCAAACCCCCAAAGTAGCACACACCATCTTTCCCCACCACGTGAAATGCCACATTTAAAAGAGAGAGGCAGAAACAGAAGCTACCCCCCCAGAGCATCTCTGCTCTCCTACCTGTGGAGTTCTGCAGCAGGAGACAACTCCTGTACTTGTGGTAGTCCTCTCCGGGCTTCAGCAAGTACAAATCTGGGGAAAGTTTGATAGCAGCTACAGAATTTTTGATGATGTGGTGTATGAAAAACAATAAAATCTGAACTACAAGAAAAATGAGAAAAAGCAACAACCTGAAAGAAATAAAAGTTTTGGTTTTATTAAAATTCAGCGAAAGCCAACCCAGTTTATGTGCACGTTATTAAAACAACATCTCCCTTGCCCCCCAAAAAAGCACGTACTCAACAGTAATACTTGTTATTGTTGAAATGTAACTTTGGGAAAAAAAAATCAATCGCATCCTGCCATTTCTCTGGTATCGTTCAAACAGGTTTTGAGAATTTTGTATATAAGTGAGAAAGCCCCAATACTTACATAACTCTCACGCATTTATTTTCCCGCTTGAGACTAAGGAAGTGAACTTTTGCTATGGTGGAAACCTGCTTCTTCCAGAGGGCTGTATTGCTCATTGCCGGCGCCTTCGTCTCCGAGAGCATCAGGAGGCTCTGCTCCATATCGTCAAGGGATTTTGTATCCATTTCATCCTGCACTTGCTGGGAATTGAACACGCTATAATCTGGAAAAGAAAAGAGTAAAACTCTACAAATGTGATGCTCTGTCAAAGCTACACGGTTTGAAATGGTAGGGCTGGAGAAAGCTGGGTGGCCATCAATTCCTTCCCTTTGCTATCGGAGAAACCATCTTCATCCCATCCCCATCTCTCAACTTAACCCCAAGCTCAATGACACCAATCTAGCCCAAAGCCCTGAATCACCCCCACAGCAGACCCTTAAGGCAGATGATACAAATTCCTGCTACTCAAAACGTTGTGACTTGCTCCAGTTTCATACCATTAGACTATGTATGCATCTGTATTATTCAGTACCAGCATTTCCATCTGTTAAACCTTCTTATACACATGCAAAAGCTTTGAGAACAGGATGGTTTACTAGTGTGTATCACAAAGAAAGCTCTAGATAGATTAAGACGGCTTAAACTATTCAAAGATGACATTGAAAGAAGAACTGATTAATTCTGGAGTAATATTAAACAGTCCCAACTTTTCATTTGAATTGGAAGTTAATTTAAAGGAGGGGAAGAAAGTCAAGTTCAGCTGTTTCAGCCTTAAGTGCAGGCTGGTAATATTACTGATCACGCAGAAGGCTGGAAATCAGTTTTACGCTGTGCATTTACAATTCTTGAAAGCAAGCTCCATTACGAAAATAAAGCATATTTTAAAAAGCTAGCCATAAAAACTGCAACTGTAAAGCAAAGAAATTAGATATCAGCACACTGTATGAAAAATTAATTACTGCAGAGACAGGTGGTAAAAAGCTTTTCCCCTGGATCCTCCTAGAATCACTCCCCACCCAACTCGCTGCTTTTGTGTGCTTTTCATGCTAAATATTTCAAAAGCCTGGAACGCCGTGAGAGCGAAGGAGCCGCGTGCTGCTGGATGTAGCACTCTGCAAGAGGATTTTTTTATTCTTTCCTCCATAGCAAAACTCCTTCTGGCAGTGACACAGCGTGGATAATTCCGCACTAATTCAGACTAAATCAAGTATGAAGGAAAACATGAAAATGGCCACGGTCCTTCCTACCTGCTTGATCGATCTCTGCCTCAACTTCCAGCTTCAGATAGACATCCTCCAGTGTCGTCATGGAAACGCCGTAGGTGATAACGCCCAAATGGGAATGAGTGTCGAGGTCGGAAAACAAGCCTAGAGACAGAAGTGAAACATACTGGTTGCTCTGAAACAGCATTACTTGATCTTCCCAAGAGGTCTTCAAGCCCACCACAGCCACCCCTGAAGCCTTCTGCACGGTAGCCTAGAAAGCAGGTAACATGTAAATATGGTTGCTTAATTACGAAGACGCAGGCCATGGCCTGAGCAGCAAGGTTGGGATAAGCTTCTTTTACTACAAAACTCCAACCTCTGTGGTCAGGTGTGGGAAATGTGGCATGTTTTCCCGAAGCTGCATGAAAACCACCTCAGCATCCTAAAACTCCTGGGCTCAGAGCTGCCTCCTGGCTGGCTGCGAGAGCCCCTCTCCTGGAAATACCACGCACAGGGACTGCAGGGCAGTTCATCCTACCCAAATCCCTGCCCAGGCACAAAGAGATTTTACAAGTAAAACCACCGAGTAGTTTTTTTTATGTATATAAATACCCAGACCTGTAAAGCCAGCTTAACTGGGCAGGAGATTCTGGACAGCATGCATAGCTTGAAGACCAAAATGATGTTCAGAGTGAGAGCACTTATTAGCACCTTGGGATAAAGAATGCTGTTGGGCTCTTGGCAGTCCTATGAAGTGAAGGACTTGACGAAATGAGGAGCTTCAGAGCCAAGGTCACATTGAAGGGAAATGCAAATGCAGAGAAAGGGAAGAGCAGTCAGATACCCAACAATGCTCATCAGATCTCTGCGATTTCTTCTGCCCCAGTGGCTGAGGCATATTCCTAACCTCAGCTTCTCCTTAAAATAGTTCAGGGGAACTGAGGATGCCTGTTTTTCAGAAGTACATGCAGTGGCTGCTAAAGGTAAAGCTAATAAATTATTAACTGGTTAAATGCAATGGGGAAAAAAAGCATTTATGAAATATGAGCCACATTCACATCAGTATTGATTCTCCCTTAGCTTTCCCGTTAGTGCAAAGGACATGCTGTTTCTTCCATTTTCTCCTGGGAGATGAACAAGGAGCCCTGTGTAGGACTGATCAGATAATTGCTGCCATCTAGTGAAACCAACACATCTGTTCCACGCTCCCTTTCACCAGTGAATTTTAAGGCAGTGACACAGCAATGCTCTTTGTGGCTCGCAACAAGGGGGATGGGTTACTGCAGGACTTGGGACTTTTGGCTTCTCGCTGGAGGCCAGTCCTGCTCATTAAAACGCTCTGCAATAAGACGGTGATTCTGCAGGACAAGGGGATTCTTGGTCAAAAGAAATCTCTTCACCCTTCTGCTAAAGGCAGCTCGTCAGCATTTGCTGTCAGGTACCCACATCCCTCATAACCTACCACAGCCCCCTTGGAGAAAGCGATGAGCTCCTCGCTCGCCTGAGAAAGACCTTGCTGACTGGGTATCAGCCAAATCAGCCAAACAAAGAATACGTATAAAAACACATAAAAGCAGAAATGACAGTTTAACAAGAATTGCAGGCTACAGCCACGCTTGATGGATTTCTCTTCTGCAGCCATTCAACCCTGCAGCACAACAAAAACATCAATACCTGCGAACTTGTCCATGTCCTTGAGCGGCAGGGTGTACACGAGCTGCTCGTCGTTCTCTTGGATCAGGCTGGCTGCAGGTATGTGCTGTCTTATCAGCGAGGTTGTAGCTTCCGTGTTGCAATAGGCGTCGATGTGCATACTAAGAAAATGCACGACAAGGAATTGGGTTTTTAAAGCTTGCTTTTCTGCTTATGCCTGCCTCAGAAAGAGCAGCCAGCAGAGCACCACACATTCAGTACAAAGATGATAAAAGGATCTTTTTGGGAGCAGGGGGTGCTATCTTACAGATTTCAACAGAAAACTATAAAAAGAGATACTCGATGTCACATAACAGGTATCACACAAAAAGAATACCTCAAGCGGTAGCCAATTCCCCATTTGCTTTTGAGAAAGAGAGAAGATCCAAGGCATTTTAACATCCCTTGAGAAATCACAGCTTTACGATCTAGAAACAAAAAAAAATCAGAGGACTCTCAATTTACTCCAAAAAACGCCTCTACATTTCAAATAAAGGCATATACCACGGTGAGAGAAGCATCATTTTTTTCTCAATAATGTGACTATCACTCAGGGACTGGGTACCTGGGGCGGTACCCAGGGGGTTGCAGCAGGACTCACCGGCAAGGATATCCGCCTCGTCCATGAAGTGGGTACTGAAAACAGTCACACGATCCGCTTTTCTGTTTTTCAGGAGGTTCCAGACGATGTGCCGCGAACACGGATCCATACCTGCAGTCGGCTCATCCAGCAGTAAAACCTTGGTGCAAAACCAAAAAAGCATTTTGCCATATCCACAGGCAAGGCATCGACCTCAGGAAATCCCGCCTTAGTAACAGATACAGGGCTTTTTGTTTGAAACCTGCTAGTCAGTCCTCTAAAACATACAGGAAGCATCCTAGAGAAAGCAAGGCAGCTGTCATCACTACGCTTTGAATAAATTCACCTCCTGTTGTGACAAATGGAAAAATCATATAGTAAGTTAATGCCACAGTCTGTTTTATTCTTTTTCTAATACAATTACATTTAGCTGTGGATTCACTCCTCCTATTAAGGGATGGTTAAATATATACACATGCTTTTAAAATCCTCGTGAACTGTCACACGCATCGCTTTTAAATACAGATCTAAAAGCAGTCCCCATTCTTACAGGCCAGAAATAACAGATCTGTAACACAAAAGAACTCTCTGGCTCCGTCCCTGCTCCAAGTGCCTGGAAGGTTTTGCAAGGAAAAGTCTCCGACAGTGTCACTGTCGGGAGCTAAATGTTACCTGCCAGAAACAACATAAAACTTGTCACGCTATTTACTTCACGAAGAGATCACATCCATTTGATTGAGCTACTGCCATTACCTAAGCCATTACCATCCTCAAGCACAGCAGATGAGCGATTACAGTGATTTTAATTGTTTGAACCACAAATGAGCGGGGGGGAGGGAAGTGACAGCTGCTCACAGCAATAATTTCTGCATCTTACATAGTATTATGAGCATGAGTCGGTTTTGACAAGAGACATCAACCCTTAGGCCTATTAGTGACACCAAGTTGGGAATGCCTCCCTCACACTCACCTTTGGGTTCCCGAGAACAGCGACTCCCACCGACAGCCGCCTTTTCTGCCCCCCACTTAATTTTTTAGCTTGGTTGTCTCTGATAGGCTGCATCTCCAAATCCAACAACACTTTCTGCACCTTTAAAATGCAACAAACGCGTTTCTTGTTAATAAAAAAAAAGCTATACTTTTTTGTAAACCAGATTACTAACAATCAACATTCAAATTAACTGTTCCTAATTCACAGTGTGTTCTGTATCTGAACTGCGCGCCCTGCTAACGAACCTGTACACCCACAGCAGGGTCTTAAGCTCCAGCAAACCTGAAGAAGTTAAAAGGTGTCTATGCTTGAATACAAATGCTAGGATTTAAAATGTTTCATGAGCATTTTAGTTTCCTAAGAAAATTTAACAGTTTATCTATGTAAAAATCTGTCTGTACTCTGCCTTCTTGTCTGTTATACTGTCAAGTGATATTCCCCTGCAAACTTGTCGTAAGGAAATATCTGTACGATAGAAGGCTATTTTGCCCTAAAGGTTAAAAATGAACATATAGGATAATATCTACGATCAGCTGACTTACCTCTTGTATCAAATCATTCTGCGGGATTCCTTTAATTGCAGCAAATATGGAGAGATTCTCCTCCACAGTTAATATATCAAAGTGTATATCGGACTGGGGGCACACACCTGCTATTTGTCGCACTTCAAGCATTTCATCGATTTCGGAGACTTTGTGCCCATAGACAGAGACAAACCCTAAAAAATAATAAAAAAAAAAAGCCAGGAGCAATCAGCTGGGAGGTTTTTTTACAGCCAGAGAGCAGAATAACATGGGCATGAATCGAAAGTGGACTTTTCCAGACATTATCCAGACAAAAATTTGGTGCATCCTGAAATAACCGTAAAGGTTACAGCTTTGGTTTTCAAAAGCAGGGTACTCAAAATCTCCTAACACCGGAGAAGCTCACCATCCGTCGGAGGACACAGCCCGCAAAGGATGTTCATCAGCGTCGTCTTCCCCGTCCCGCTGTGCCCGAGCAGAGCCGTGATCTGACCTTCATAGATGTCAAAGGATAAATCTGGTCCCCGAGGCAGGCGCAAGAGAAAGAGGAGACGTTAGCGATGTGCTCGTGGCACCTGGAGCCGGCTCTTACCGCAGAGGTAAATTCAAATACTGACATATGGGGTATGCATTTACTCTCTGTTCAAAGGGATGCCTTACCTCCACACCCCAGCATGGCAGGGGGCCGCTGGGGCTGGCACAGTCCCTGCGCTGGCTGCGGGGGGGCCGCGTTTAAAAACCACACGGGGAAACGAGATGAAAAAATCAGGGAGATGGGGCAGGGAAGTTTGTATCGCGAACGACACGGGCAGAGGAGGAAGAACGGGGATGATGTCAGGCTTTCTTTAGCAGTGGGAGGGCTCCATCATCCATTTTGGGGTAGCATTTTAAACAAGATTACTGCCAAAGCGGTGAGAGAAGACACACACAAGCACAACTGGCATTCATGCTCCAAGGTCCCACCCCACTCAAAGAAACCAAAAAGCCCGAACTGAAACACAAAAGAGCACTCAACAATTCAGCTATTACTCCTCTGCATCTGGTAAGCAGCTAAAAAGCTAAAATGTTCTTACTTCTGAGAGCCTCCACAGTCTCCCCCTTTTTCCTGAATGTTTTCTGAACACAGCTGATTCTGAAAGAAGACATGGCATTTTATAAACTATTTTAGGATCTTTAGATGTCATTTTGAATGACCAACGCTCAGCAACAGTCACAACAAGATAAACATGCTAAAGTGGCACTAGACACGTTAAAGACCCGTCGAGGCAAGTCAAGAGACAGGGCATCTTGTCGCAGAACTTAGTCCATCTCCACCCTGGCATCAAAAAGCTTCTTCCCGTCACCTTCTAAGGTATCTCCTATGATGACAGACTGAACTATTTCAAACCTGTGTTTCTTTCACATGGTAGAACAATGCACTGGAGGTTTCCCAAGCTAGAAAAGGGCACAGCTACTCTCCAATAACTTCACAACACAACAGAAGACTCAATGGACAGGATATGGAAAATAGGTTTAGTACACCAGACTCCAAAGATGCGACAACGTGACAAAAACAACAGCTCTTGATCAAAGTTAAGCAAAAGAAAGCGGGTATCTTTCTCTCCAAGAAAGGTAAAAACCTTCCTTCCAGCCCCACTGTTTTTCAAAATGAGGAAAACAACCAGTTTATCTGACGGCACCATGTGAGGGGTGGGTTTTGGAAGCCTGGCCACCCTGGAAATGGGGATGTTTTTGGGGAGTGGATTACAACTGTGAATGGTGGAGAGGAGAACTGCATGTGAGAGTCAACAAAACCTGTACACGTAAAGATGACAAGACAGTGCAAAAATGATGGAGAGCTGGTTGAGGGATGCTATGGAAAGAGTCCAGGGTGGATGAATAATGCAAAAGCCGCTACAAATGTTCTCATGTGAACAGGATTAAAACTGGACCCTTCAACCTACGGCAGACACCCAAAGAGACAAGAATAGCGTGGACAACACAGGACTCTGGTCACTAAGCTCAAGTATTTATTTGAGACTAGCAGAGCCAACCAGAACAAGTGAAGATGCATGGCTCCTCACCTCACATCTGGTGAAGCCATTGGAAAATGACAGAAAGAAGGGCTAAAAGGAAGATACTGAAAATAATATCTGAGAGACACTAAAAATACATGACAGTCCTGGTACAAGACAACAGATGACACAAAATGCAACGTGAAAGATGAGAGCATGGACATCTATTTTTCAGATTTGTTTTACCCTCTTAGATACGGCAGCTGGGTAAAACCACCAGGAAGTTCTCCTCTGGCCCACGGAGAACACAACAGCCTTCACATAAACCTAGAATTCAGCTTTTTCTCCTCAAACGTGTGTTACCAGAAACTAAACCCTCCCAGAAGAGTAGGCGTTTCAACATCTGCAACCGCTTACGCCTCTCGTGGCCTCAGTGAAACTGAGGGAATGGAAAACTGTCCAGTTTTGAGAGGACTCCAACTGAAGGAATACAATCCACAAACAAACCCTTTCTTTAAGCCCAGTGATTTATCCTTGGAGAGCATCCATGTCGTTGATGATGGGGCTTCATTGAAAATGGAAACTAGCTGTGCTCTGTGTGTGTGTGGAGGACTCTCTGCAATGCATACCATATGCTATTTGAATCCAACAACTGGAGAAAAAAGAGTGATTTTCAAATTACACATCAAACGTCAGGGATGCAGGTTTGCTAAAACACACGTGGGACAGGGCAGGAATCGTACCTGATGGCTTCTTTCCCCTGAAATTCGGAAGGCACGGGTTCAACTATCTCACTGAAACTTAAACTGCCATTGATGTTGCTCTCGTACAACTCCTTGTAATTTTTTCTGTGCTTTGACCAAAACGAGGGCTTCATAAAGAAAAATGGCGTGCGGCGTAATCCAAACTCCCCTGGATAGTAAAGGGAAAAAGACAATTTTTTAACAGTAACTGCAGATATTCCTCAGCTTTTGGGTTTTAGCAATAGAATTCATGAGCTATCCTGCTAAAAGTTTAGGAGCCACGCCACACCTCCATTCTGGAGGGATTTCATCAGCCAAGTTTACATTATCTGCATTTAAGCCACGGTCCCCATCAACACTGCTAGAATGTTCCTGTTTTGCTAAGTATTTAAGTATACGTACAAATCTCTTTCTATGCAAGAGAAATCCCCAGTGCTGAAAGAACAGTGCCTTAAACACAGGCAATATAAAGCCAGAGAGATCAGAGGCAAAGGGAGCTGAAGGGCTTAACCAAGCATTAGTCACAAGATTAACAACTTTATTCTACGTTTCATGTTAAACTACTGCCGTCACAAGGAAAGGTCTGGAACAGGCAGAGTAGTCTTCAATGTTCAACCCTGCAAGAGCAAATTGCAAAGGCTGAGGCACTGGTTAACCCAGTAAGGAAGCATTTCCTTTAGAAAGAGGGAAACAAAGTTTAGCTGGCGTACCTAAAGGCCGTCAGTTCTAAACACGCTAACACCCCTCCTCACATCTCACAGCTTTAATAGAATATAAATTATTTCAGCTAAAAGCATTCCAAGTCACAGTGTAAAATGTATTTGTAAACAGCAGCATCTCCTTTCTCCACAGTTGAAATTAAGTCAGAAATGCCACCAGCTGCACCAGCCGTGTCAACCTGGGGGGCTCAGGACTTCAGGAATTGGTGATGCTAGCACAGTTCAGTTCGATTTTTCTCATGAACTTACCTGGGATAACCTGATCAAGGTAGACAGCTACAAGTAGATAAAATATGCTATCCAGCACCAATAAAATAAGAGAGATGAAGAGTGGGTAAGGACCGTGACTTAGATTTGAAAATGTTGCACCATCTTCATAATCTTCTAGATGCATGACCTGCCAACAAATGCAGACAAATGGAGATGTTACACACCGGCACACTGTCCCAGCCTGGAAAGACGTGACAGCACGGTGCAAAACTTTGCAACAAAAAAACCCCAAACAAAAACCCCAAAAAAGTGACTGAGATCACAGCAACGAACACAAAGAATAACAGTTGCTTGACAGTGCACTGTATTTTACTTGATATTGAATTGCCAGGGGAAGCTATTAAAATAGGGTTTTTTTCCCACCACCATCAGTTTATGAAAAAAAAAAATATATTTAAGAATATCTACATCACTACCTATCTGAAAATGATGCAAGACGAACGAGCACGATGAGGTTGCAATCGGAGGAGCACAAGGTCATTTACCTGCGCGACACCGATCAAAAAGCTGCACTGACACAAGGGGCTGAGAATCCACACGAAAGACTTGGGGAAATCTTCCAGCAGGACAATATTAAGGCCCACAAAACCGAAAGCCAGCGTCGCCAAGAACTCCACTATACCCACGTGCTTTGACTTTTTAAATAGAGGTGTCAGCATAAGTGCAAAGAAAACCTAAGGACAGATTACAAAAAATATAAGAGGGTACTATATTAAAAAAAAAAATAATACAGGGTACAGGAAAACTAAAGTAAAAAAACCATAGCTTCAGTTTTGCCTCTGATAATCGTATCAATTTCCTGGTACGGACACTACAGCATTCACCCACATCCCACACTTCCCTTACAAACAGGCCATCGGGAGGGACAGATTTCCCAAGGATGCCCGATGACAGAAAAAAAAATTATCAAAGAAAAATAAGGAACCATATGGCTAGGCATGCATATACAGCCTGGTTAGTACACCATCCATAAATGATAGGCAGTAAACAAATAATTATTTCTGCACCGGTTACTTATGAACTCAGACAAGCAATTTGCTGTATAAGTTAATTCTCTGACCTTTAATTATGGTTTTAACATTACACTATACAGTAACAGCAAATGTTTAGAAGAGGGCATGGTTTTGGACTTTGAACGGTGCTGTACAGACAGTGTTTTCAGTTCAAAGATGATTATAAACTCAGATATTTCAATAAGGAAAGCTATTTCTCATTGTGATGGTTGAGACCTGCCCAACATCCCAAACCAGATGCGGACCCAGGGAAGGGGATGGGGACAGGTAGGATATCCACCACGGTTTGGGTTTGGCCCTACGGAAGCTACATTTGCTCCCAACACTTTAGTAGAGAGAACAAGATGGGATGGGAATGGAAGAAAAAAAAAAACAAACAACACAGGGATGGGATGGCCAAATTCAAGGAGACCAGGAATACTTACTGAAGAGATTCCATACAGGAAGAAGAGGAGAAATATCACAAAGGCACTGCTCTGGGGAAAGAGGGAAGAGGCCGTCGCAATCACCGCCATAAGAATGGACATGACAAAAATCAGGCTCATGTAGAGCAGCACCCAAGAAAGCCTAGGAGCAAAAGAGGGGGGAAAAAAGAACAGAAACCAGTCAATGAATTCCCAGTCTGAATTATTCATACATAAAAATAGCTAAAACTACCATTCTTTCTGTATATTCCAGACAGCTGCACCAAAGGACAAGCTTGCACCAAAACAAGAGCTCCTGGACAAAAAGAGCTCTTGTAAACATCTCTGTAATTGTTCTAGGCATTAAGCACACACATCAATACCCACGGCATGAAAAAGATACACAATTATATGATTCATGATTTTTTTTTTTTTAACTTGCATAATTAATTCCCTGGTATGACCAAAAGAGGGTAACTGAGTAGTAGGTTTTAATAATTCAAGAAATTCTATTTAAAATTTAATACACTAGTCATTCCAGTAGCTGGGCAGGGTAATAAAATCCTTTTCTTTTTAAAAACTGAGATGCGAGTCTATGAGCAATTCTGACCTCAGGTAACAAGGGCAGTTTGCATACAGGTAGTACAAAAGTGACAGATCTTCCTCAGAAGCAAGTTTCTGAGTTATATTCAGTGGCCGATCACAGCTGCATTACCAGCGTGCCTTTGCAGCTCACTCCCATTTCACACTGGGCTGCGTAAAATGATTTTCTCCAGACCAAAGGTGCTCAGTGCTGATGTGCGAGGGGCGAGCGGGGACAGCGGACCAACGCTGCGGGTGAAGGACTCAACTAAGTAAGATTTGTCACCAAGGACGTACCGCAAACCAACAGAACTGACTGCCAGCAAAGAGCTTGGGTGCAGACATAAAACAAAAGCAACCTGAAAAAAAAAACAACCCAAAAAACCCAGACAACCCCAGCGGGCTGTTATGGTGCAGCAGGGAATGATGCTAAAACACTGCGGCAAAGGGCAAAGCTAAACTCGTTTTTATCTCTGCAACTATCGATGATTTCAAATTAGTCTATCCTCTCATTTGGAAAAAAGCCCAACATTATACTGCACAGAACAATTTCCATCATGGTAAGGAAACAGATTAAAACCTGTTGCTTAAACTGCTCTGTCACGTTAAAATTATAAAGTGGGATTCATTTAATTATGCGTCACGGAAACGTTGCTGATAAACTCTGAAGAGAGACTGCAGGTTACCGATTGAGCTCCAGAAAAGGAGGTACTGCGCCAAAAAAACTATAAAAAACAAACTACATAAAGATATCATACATCATCACGTTTGATCCCTCTAAGTCTGGTGTAACATTATATGCCTAAATGCAGCAGTATTACTCTGGTATTTACTTATTCCAATATTCCTATTTTCATGACACTGCAAGTATCTCTATGTTAGATTTTACAGAGTATCGCACTTTTAGGCTGTTTGCAGTTAAACAGACCAAAACCAATTAAAAAACTGGAGGGTGGGATAGAGGAGTATTCCTAGAAAGTATTCTTTTTTTTACATTTCTTGATATATTTTCCATTTATTTCATAAAGAACGGGTTATACCAAACACTCACATACCAAAAGGCAGTATCATGAAGTCCCAATATTTTTAAGAATTCCTTCAACTTCCTCTCCTTTTCTGCCACAATATGAATTGCCAAATAATACCCAAACGGTGAGAAAGCGATCACTAGGTAAATTAAAATGATGGCACGAGGAAAATTATCTATTTCCACCACTGCAGCCTCTCCCATGACCATTGCTCTCGTCAATTCAAGTTGTTCCCAAACCGACTGATTAGTCTTCAGCTGAAAGGAACAGAAGGAAGAGTTATTTTCGCATCACTCCTGATTTTACAGCCCCATCCCACCCAGCGGCAGCGACCACGTGCCAGCGCGTCGCACTGTGCTCTCCAGCCCTGCTGCCAGGGAGGGATCTGGAGACCCCAAAACCTTCCTGTCCCCAAATCCCAGTCCAAAAGCACGGGAATTGGAGAACACCTGAACACCTGGAGATAAAATGAAGAATTTTGCAATTCCTGTCGCCTAAAAAGATGAGACTCGCTGTCACTGGGAACAGCATGATGGGAGAGAAATAGGAAAAAGGGCGTGGCTGACAAATACTGACAATAAAACAGCGAGGCAAATTTTGCAGCCCCTTTTGGTACAGCATCTTAAATAGTATTTTGGGGTGAGCACTGTCAAGCCTTCACGTTTTGACGACAGCCGTGATGTATGGTTGAGGCTCGTTTGGACACAAAGGAAGACACATCTGCATTATTCAATGGGACAAGAACACTTCTGTACAAAATATGGCAAAACACACGTGAAATATTCTGCCCGCTCATCGGATGCAAGCTAATTTTTGATATGGCATTTTACGCAGTTAATTGCATCATAAAACCACCCAGAGCCAAGGCAGTCCATGGATTTGACCGTCCTTGGTCTTGTGTTGCTTGTTGAAAGTTACCTGTATAATTGCAGCATCGATGGAGGCTTGCAGAGCCATAAATCCCGAGCTCCAGTACGTTACTGACTCGCATCCTTTCCGCAGGTTGGAGCAACTGGCTGCAGAAAAAAGCAGGGTGTTTTCCAACACAAAAAGCTGGAGTTACAGCTGTCCCATCCCCAACGTTAAGATGGTTGAGGGCGATCCCTCATAAATGGCAGAAAAACTTCCCAAACCCAACATACGCAACTTCAGGCCAAAAAAAGAAAAAGAGGGTCTGCTTTTTCAGTTTATCCCCTTCCAGAGCACAAGTAAGAGCGCGCGCATTTACCTCTCGATTCCATATAAATGGAAGACATAGCGACCGAATCGGGAAACCTCAGCTGGTAGGACATGGCATCGTTGAAGACTACACCCACAAAGTTTGAGGGTTTAAAAGCACTGGCCTCCTGCAGCTCCTCTTCGCTTAAATACTCCTCTGTGATGATGCCTGCGAGATGGAAGAAATTATTGCGTTGACTTCGATATCAGCACGGCAGGAAGAGAAACCGTGCAACACTCTCTTAAAGAAGTGTCATTGCTAAACATTGATGATTTATTTGGTTTTGGAGATATATAGGGTTGTATTTTTGTCCTAGTAAAGGAAGTATTTTCTTGAACAGAAACCTACAGGAGTGTCGTTCCCTAGTGGGGTGGGTAATTCAAATTTACCCCCGAGTCTTCCCCTTTTTCCCCCATTTTTTGCTGCTCTAAGAGCTTCTGTGCCCCAGTCCTCTGCCGGCTACCCAAGAGTTTATTCTCCAGCACCCGCACTTTTCAAGAAGGGCAGATTAAATCAGTGCAGAGGGCTAAGTATGTGACAACATGGAATTTTGGCACTGACTTCAGCAGAGGACAGGAGGAAGATGAGCTAGGAAGGCGGGAAGCGGAACCATTTGCTCAAAGCAGCCGAGGGCACCCATAAGGAAAACTCAGATCTCAGGCTGGGCTGTTTCTCCGCGGTACCTTTGAAGCATGCATACCACAAGGAAGAGAATCAAAGATACCAAACTAAAAATACATCAGAGTGGTTTTGGAGAGATAAGTTCCCACTAGATGTGCCAGCTGTGCAGGCAAAGCACTTTATAAAAAAAAAAAAAAAAAAAAAAAAAAAAAAAAAAAAAAAAAGAAAAAAAAAGAAAAAAGAAAAATTGCTTTCAAAAGGTGACACAGTATTAATGGGAATTGTCATTTAAAAAAAATAATATTTGAAATGTTGTTTGAATAGTAACAACAGCATAGAAAACGTGACCTAATATATCTGCAGGACAGTATCATCTCCTGAATTTGCCCCAGGGTGTCACAGGACAAGTATTAATTAGCTCTACAGGGGCTTTTTCTACTTTGCATTTGGGTCCTCCGAAAACCTTTCCTGCAGCCACGTAACACTTGCTGGCTGCAACAGGAAAATGTGAACTGCTTTGAGATGGCAGTACCAAAACATTTGCCAACCAAGCAAAAAAAAAACCCCAAAACCCACAACAAAAAAACCGCCTTCACAGGCTGTTCTCTATCTGCGATGGAAAAGAAATGTTTCTTTTTCTATCAGCAGCAGCAACAGTGAGCTCCTTCTTCAACCACAAGCCACGGCATGAGATATACAGAGAAAAATAAAATGCTTAGGTTCTGAATACCATCTTCGAAGTTATCAAAAGCCACTTTCTTCATGATTTCTCGTGCCATTCGGGTTGGCGGTGTGTATCCGATGACAAAATTCACCAGCATGGAGGTATCCAGAGTGCCGAGGTTGGTGTTGGCGACCTCGCCGTATTGCCTTTGTGGATGCATCATGCTCATCAGAATTAGCCAAAATAAGAAAAAGAGNACATTATCATAAAACTGAGCATTGCCTCTGACTCAGGAGCCACTTAAACGCAGAATAGCTGCAGATGCGAAGGCAGCCGTAAAGAAGCACTCCACTTACCTGAACGCTGCTTTTTTTAGTCCTACACTTAATAAGACAGTTCTTGAATAAGAGAGCTCTGGTTTGCCTCCATACTCCTGTGTCTCTTGGAGTAGCTGGTGCCATTTTTCAAGACTGGTTTGTTTAAGGGAAAAAAACAAAACAAACAAACCCAGATCTATATTAAATGACAAAAGAATTTAAGAAGCAAAAGCCGGGCGGTTGCAGCAGTCAGTACCTCATATTTTTATATTTTCATATAAATGTTTAGGTTTTGATTTTTCATATTTTAAATGCCTGCCAATAGATATGCTAGATGCCCATTACATGAAGAAATTGGTAGTACTCATTCGCAACGAGAGCCGTGGAAACTGGCCAGGAGAGGCCTCGGGAAGCCATCTGAGCATCCACTCAAAGGCAGGACCAGCTCTACACAAGCTCCTAAGACTCGAGCTAATGTGGGCTTATTTTCATTTTGCTAGATATAAATTACAAGCCAAAGTATTTATCTCAGAGCATAATTCCAGTGTCCATCACGTGAGCTCAGGGCAGCCAGCCAGACCCATGCGTCCGAAAACAAGAGGCATCTCACCCCAGGCAAACTGTTCAATTTACTGTGAGTAACCCCTTTTCATTCTGGAGCAGATCCAACACTACTTATTTTCATTATTTTTTACCTTTTCATTAGCCAAGCTGCACAGCACAGATAATCTTTTTTTGGGGGAAAAAAAAAAAAATAAAGAAAATTGAAAATGCTCACCCAGGAGACAGCACCCCGTTCCACCAGGACGTACCTGGTGAGGGACGGCAGGCTGGGGAACCACCAGCTTTCTGTCCTCAGTTTTGGCACCACTTTGCTGTCTGCGGTTTGGAGTCACCGGTTAATCTACATCTCTCTCCGTTTCCTCACCTGTGAAATGGAAATACAACCGTGAGCTGCTCAGCGGAGACAGCACGAGGACCAGCGCAGGTCTGCACGCCGCCACCACCCCTTCCAGCTCCCCGACTGCTCCAGCCGTAAGTCCCACCGGCAGCAACGCCCACGTGCCACAGGTGAACAATTGAGTCATTTCTCAACATTTCGGCCAAAGAACAGCGCGGATTTTCAGAATTTATCCGTATTCTGGGTTTTACAGCTCCCACTGCTTATTCAAAAAGCAGACTGATGTCTGTGGTGACTGCACGCTCCAGGCAGCTCTGCAGCAGGACCTGGTTTCTCCTGTATCTGTTAGACAACACATGGCTCAAGCTTCCTTCCCCGGCTGTATTTTAATATGGGAATCTATTTTTGGAGCACAGACATCATCTAACTAAAGAAACACATGTTGCTCGATGTCAGCACCGCTGCTATGAGCTGAGCTTGAAGAATTTCAAATACACAAACTGCTCACAGACAGACAGCTCTAGCACAGCCTGCATTTCTCTGAGCGTAGGAGGGAAGAGAGGAGGGGAAAGGCGTCCATAAACAACCGAACCCACTGCTCGGGGCTTCCTTTGCCGGGTGTCGGGGTCCTCCACGGGGCAGTGACCCCCAGCAGGCACACGCAGCACGAGGAGCTGCGAGAGACGCAGCTGCACATCACTGAATGCGACGCCTCGGAAAGAGATCCCACCTACAGGCTGGAGTGCTTCTGATAACAGCCCATTGCATTTACTCCAAAAATAAACCAATTTTTTTTTCCCTTTGATTTAAAAAAAACAAAATGAAACA
>VZTL01021286.1:2357-16679 GCA_013400535.1 Scopus umbretta
GAATCCACAGAAATTCCAGAAAATTAAAGGATTTGAAATTAGCATCCTAGTGCTACCTGCACTTTACTGCTGACTTCAATTATTTTTTGCAGTAATAGCTGAAAACCCCAGAATAATCTGACATTAGAAGCACTCAGACACAATACGGGTGAGGACTGAATTAACTCCTCTTTAAAGAACTTCTAATTTGGAAAAACACTGAATTTTAATTTGAAACTTATAGTGACAGATGGTCCACCATTCTACTCAAAAGGTTTTTCAATGATTGACTACTCTCAGGGCTAAAATACTGCATTTTCTCTCTGTTCTGAAGTTGCTTAGTCTCCATGTGCATCCATTAGATTCACTCATATCATCTATTATTAGATTTCCAACCTTGAATTATCAGATTAATATTCCTCAAACTTATACTTAAAGATCATGATGATCAAGTCACCTCTTAATCTTTTTGAGCCAGATACTTTAAAACTTGTTATAAACCACATAATTATTGTCACTGTTCATTTTTTTTCTCTAAATCTTCTTTCATACAACATCCTTCTTAAACTGTGAACATCAGAACAGGACAAAGTACTTCACCAACAACTACTCCAGTTTCAATGCAAGGATAACACAACCTCTCCAATCTTGTTCAATGCTTCCTTGTTTACACAGCCAGCGATGACTCTAAACCTTTGGCCACAGCATCACATTGGCAGCTCACATTGACATGCTTTATCTATTCCAACAGGCAGTTACTCCTACACATTTAGCTTCCAGGTGAAAGACCCTTCCTCCACCATCCATCCTTTATGTATGACCTGCTGCCCCTCTTTCTATATGTATGACTTCACATTTGGCTTTAGTCTAATGCATACTGTTTGCATGTTCTCAATTTTTGAAAACACCCAAATGAGAGTCCTGTTTTGGTCATTGTTTACCACTCCCTGAACTCTGCAACATCTGCAAATTTTATCAGCACTGATTTTATGTTTTCTTGCAGGTTGTTGACAGAAAATATTAACTAGTAAAGAGCCAAGACTGCATTGTGCTAAATAGGAGGGAATGTGGCCAGAGTCACACTGTTCAGGCAACAGCTCTGTTTTTCAGTAGGGGAAAATAAATACCTGTGATACTCATGATTACGAGCTTACACAGGTCAAGAGAAAAAAGATGGGACAAATAGATAAGTAGGAGACTGGCAACATATGCCTCTGTCTTTTTTCTCTTTTGGCATTCAGCAACCTCAGTCTTCTGTTTATAGCAGCACAGTACTGCAGGGACCTAGCATGACCCTCGCCAACAGGACTTCTTGGCTGAGCATTTCTTTTTGGTACAATGGAGTGGCATTTGCCATTTACAGCATCATACACGATCAAAGCACTGCACTGATGATATTACCTCATCCTTACAAACAGCATCTCTCTGAGGCCTGCTGAGAACCATTATCCCACCTTCACAGATGGAAAGGACAGAGCTGAAGGCACCTCAGAGCAATTGCAAAGTAGCAACTAAAATCCCAGAGCAACCTGTCCACCTCCAACCACTATGCCACAAAATAAGCAGCTTGAATTAGCAGAAGAGGGAGCCTGCTTCCCTCTCACACAGCAGTTTCATCACTGCTGAAACAAACACCCTTTCTTTCTCCCAAAGCATCTAATTTATCACTGAAGGAAATCTCTGTTCTCTTCCTGAAACCATCAGCCAAACAGAAACCTCTACCCTTTACAACTGCCTGTTTTCTTCTCTGCCAACTAGTCTCTGTCTCTCCTTTCCTTATGGAACATCTTGTTGCAATGCCCTTCTACAATAATTTTCACATAAAAACGTGTGCCTTGTCAAGCTTGCCCTGTCACCAGTGTTTGACAAGTGTCAGAGAAACCCCAGAAAAGCCAGGCTACGAGTTCGTCAGTGCAAAGGACACCATGTGTTGAACACATTGACAGCTCTCAATAAATAACATCCCTGCTGAACAGCTGGTTGGATTGCTTGGGTTTGGAAGAATGTTGGCCACATTGCCTACTTACGTGGATCCTCCTCAATGATGCACAGAAGATTCTGTGCATGGGGAGCGGAAGTACATCACTTCCAGAAGATACCAAAGTATTATTAGAAAAAAAAAGTATCTGAACACAAGTTTAGATCCTGACTCAAGCTTTATGGCCAATTTCAGACATAGGGATATGCAACACAGTGTTGGTTTCTTAATAAAGGTGCAAGAGATGTTCATCCCGAGTGAGGGGAGGTCAGAGATGGGCAATGGTAGGAAGAGCTATTCTAATCTTATTTCCTTCTTCCTTCTCTCTTATGAAATACATAGCTCCCATTTCATTTAGTGCCTTCTTAAGCATCAGAGCACAGAAACTGTCCACCAAAACTGTTTGGCATTCACAGTGTGAGACGAAAAACACATGATTGGGGCAGAAAGGCTCTTGCTACTCTACCTCTGCCATCAGCGCTTGAGGCAGAGTGAAGACTTTGGTCCAGTGCTAAGCCTTCTACCATTGCAAGGTGTCTTCCTCCATGAGTGCAAGTGCTCCCAGTCCACCTTTGCTGCCAAATCCCAACCCAGCAGAAACCTTCAGAGAAGAAGCACAGACCCCTCACAGTATCATTTTGCCTCTGTGAGATGCAGGTGCTGTTGCTTCCCTCTCTGGCCTGTTCCATGGAGCCTGCAGGTGTTTGGATATGGCCATTTCCCAGTAAAACTGGTGGTATGCTAATGTTTAAAATAAAATAAAATAAAATAAACCCCTAGTATTACAGCGTATAGCTGAAGACCACCCCTGTTTGAGCACTACCTTTGGTGAGACATAAAATGTAAACAGTCTGTTTGATTAAACCATCTCTAGCAAGAGGACTTTGGGGAATTCCAGTCTTTCCCAGCGCAAAGAGCAGAAGATACTCTGTTCTTCATTAATTCAGAGCTCTTCAAAGGGCAGGAATGAATCGCTCAACTTTGCTCTTAAAAGAAATTGTTGATAGTTATCCTGAAATTCTTGGAGGAAGGTTACCAGTATAAATCAGGTCCATTTCCACCACCATCCCATGCCCCTTCTTTATTTAATCTGTTCACAGGCAAAGGGATTGTGCAACAACTGATAAACTTCGTCCATGCTGCAATATGAAGTGCTCGTTTCTGATTGTCTTCCCCCTCGTTGGGGTGGGAGGTGGAGAGACCGCACTGGAATACCCTTATAGGTAAAGCTATTAACTATGTGTCAGAAAATATTTGTACAAGAGAAACTGCTCTTTCTACAAAAAGCAACAGATAAGATTATTTTAAACCATTGCATTTTAAGGTATGGAGATTCTGCCAGCACTGGAGACCTTTTGTAATACATATAAAACTTCAAGGCTCTTAGAACTAAAAGTGGGACCACAACTTTCACATCTATTATATCTGTAAAAACTCCCTTATTCCCAAATTCCAAAGACACCCCTTATGGAAGATGGGGAGCCTGAGAGAGTGAAATGAGCACTGCATTGATACCACACCTCTGCACAAGGGAGGAACCACAGCCCTGACCAGTGCTGCCTCCCACACTCCCAGAGCATTTCTTTATCTGATGATTTTCTCATGCATTTTGAGTAGCCAGAAAGGCTTCCTAGAGGATCCCAGTGTCTCCTGGAAGGAAACAAACACGTAATTCCCTCACCTCCTATCTGAGACCACTAAGATGCAGTACTAAAGGCACAACCCAGGAGCAGTTACAAGAAAACAGACTTTTTCTTGGGTTCCCCCCATGCTGTAAGGGATTTGGGGGACCTCTGGAACAAGCTAAACCATTTTCTGTTTTCCAGCTGACAACACCATTACTATGCCTAACTGTCCTTTGCTCCAGAGCTCATGGTGATTACACAGTCCTGTGTTATCTTCTTCCTTGGGTCCTGCTCACTCCTACCTCCTGAAGCTGGTGGTTCTGTGAGAGTGATGTGCAACACCAGATCTATCAGCCTCATGCTCAGACTATAGTAGGACAATTATCCTTTGGGCTACTTTAATCCTTTTACAGCCTTCGTGCAACGCAAGAACAACAGTTTTGCCAGAAGCCAGAATCTAGAGTTCAATGTTTAAAAAATAAAAAAAGACAAAATCAGTGGGTTTCTCAAGAAGAAATTCTACAAGCTCATTGAAGCCAACCTCCCTGCTTGGGGTTCCCAAATACTGTCCAAGCTGATTTTAAAGCAAATTGAGACTATAATTTTATTCCCTCTTTTTTCATATTTTCCGTGATGAAGGGAAAAGAAGAGAAGGACACATAGTTAGACAGACAGGCAAACATCTCATCAAAGAAACTCCTACAAGCAGATGCAGAGTAGGAAACATCCAGCAACCCTGCTGGCTCCAACCCACAGCCTGGACCTGAGTGCATGGTTGATTTTCATTAACTAACTTTTCTTCCTGTGAACTTCCTCTGAGGGTGTTTGTTTATAAACAGAGGAGGAGATATTATTGCTGGAGGCAGGACCGTATGGGAGGGGGTGAAGGAGTTTAGGGCCACAGCACTGAAGAGCAGAGTTCAGAAGTGTTTGTTACTGGAAACACAAAGGGCTCACTGTAAAAACAGTATATGGCCTAATTTCACAGTCTAGAGGGACTGTGATAGGTATACGCAGAAAATGTTCCAAAAAGTAAAAACAACCCCACATTGTACCAATGTTTCCCACTGCATCACCATAACCATTACACACCCAAATTAAACCATCAACAGTGGTGACGGTGGTTGGAGGTTGTTCTCCATGATATCCACTTTTCAACTTGTTCATTTTCTCCATTGCATGCACTCCATCTCTGCCTCAAATTCTACACGTTCATAGGTCTGGAGCAGCCCCCCTGATTTCCTCTCCAAAGGAGTTACTCTAGGTTTACATCGGTGTGTTCAACAGCAGAATCTGGCTTGTACTGCTCACCCTTCCCTCTGCCAAGTACATGTTTCAAAATTGTGTGCGTAATGCATTTAGTTAACATTTGCTTTTTCTCCCAGTACTCCTCTTCTCCCTGAACATCTCCATTCATGAGCTACAGCACAGGAGGCTTCCAATTCTTGTCTAGTTTATGCTGAAAATAATACCCATTAAATTATCACTAGTTAAAGGTGCTGTTTTGAGCTCAGAGAGCCTGCTCTGTTTATCCACAAGACAGATGTAATGTAAGACAGTAGTAAGGCAAGCTCCAGAGTTCAGCCTTAGCACCTCAGTCTGTATAAGCACGGATGTTGCTGAATTCAGAACAAAATTGCATGGACTGTATGATGTGCAGCTTCCCGCTCCCTATGGAAACACTGGCTGTTTAGCCATGAAAGCGTGCACTAGATGATGACCCCCCAAAAAAACAGTCTGGGGCACTAACATGCTGCGTGCAAAGCCCCTTCTGCAACCACTCACCTGGCTCATATTTCTCTATGGGGTAAATGAGTTCTTTTTGCCCTTAATTAATAACCTGAGATATCCAGAGACAGATCTTCAGTATTTCCTAGGAACATGCTTAGCAGTTACAACTTACATGTTTTACAAGCTGTTTCAGGAAGTCAATATATTAATCAATGTGCAGATGTATAAAAAATATCAAAGTATTCCAATTTAAATAAGAGCACTCTGAACTAAGAGGCTTCAGTGATATTTGCTTTTCTCTCTCATTATGGGCTGCATACACTATTCCATGTGAGAAATACAATAATTCATGCTGATTCAAACATCACCAGCATGTCTAGGCCAGAGATATTAATTCCAGACTGTCTGATTTTCTGCCATCTCCAAAGAGCTCATGTCACAAATGCCAGCTGCCTTCTTCACCCGTCCCCCATGTTGCCAGTGCTTTCAACTGTGACACCAGGTGAAAGACTTCATAACCACCATCAGCTCGGTACAACAATTACCCAGCGAAGAACCATCAGCAGCTACAAAGAAACATCCTACAGGAATTAGGGTGTGTTGACTTCACATGGAAAACAACCCAGGCTGAGGAATAACTATCATTGCCCCTAAAGAAAACCCAAAAAACCAACAAATTTTAATAAAAGGCCAAGCTTGCTGGGATCTGTTTCTAGCTCTGTCACCAACACACTCCCAAATCTCAGCCAAATCAGAGCATCCTGTGGTTCCTCAGTTTCCCTGATTTTAAAAGGCAATGTTCTCTCATGCCTGAAAAACTTATCACCACCATCAGCAGGATATTTTGAGGCAGTTATCAGGACTACAGAACCACAATCTTACTGTAATGATTAAGGAAAATAACTGTACTAGGATACATTAGAAGAGGAGAAAAAAAACCCCTACATTCAAAACAAAGTAACACTAGTAACAGTGAAGGCCTTTCCTTTTCATTTCTTTCCCTGTCTTAAATAAAACAAACAAAATAATGGTGATAAGATCTTTTTCCTCAATCCAATGGATGATCTTCATGAGTATGCTTCCAACACTAACAATGGAGAATAGGCAAGACAGAAAACGAACGAGGAAAGGAGCCTGCAGCTGATGCTCGGTGTCGGGAACAGGGCTGCTCTTCTCCCAATTCCATGACGACAGAAGACTCCTGGGAATCAGATGAGGGAGGGGAAGATGGGTCAGAGGAGAGAAATCCATATGGGAAAGTGATTTAAAGCAAATAAAGAGACAATAAATTAGATAAGGAAAAGAAGGAAAAACACAGCAGAGGGGTGGAAAGAGAAGAGATAAAAGAGCCCTAAGTATCACTAAAAAGAAAGACTCAAGGAAAGCCTACCAGACCCCAGGAGTTAATCAGCAAAGAACAGAGTGGTTTTTTTCTCCAACACAGCAATTCTTTTGCTTTCATGAGCTGGTATCATATCTCACAGATGCTGCTTCACCAGGCCAGCTCCAGATGCTTCTCAGTTTCACTTCACCCTCACTCCCTCTTAGTGAGAACAACGGCTTGCTCCTTGTTTGTGTACCACTAGGATGGATATTAAACAGAACAGTGTCAATAATTCCCGGAAAATATACATGAGCATATGCCTGACTAAGCACACAAACACACAGCCTGCTTAGCCTCTGTTCCCATAGCACTTCCAACATGAGCTGGGTGAAGCCACCAACCTGGTGACCACCTTTAGTCCACAAGGAGGGGACACCACCCTCCTGTGGCAAAAGAAGATGAGAACTACAGAGAGCGCAGGGTTACCCACAGCATGCACTTGCTAGGGAGAAGGAAGCCAGCAACTGTGCGGAGCAGGAAGAAGGGAAAGATGGGGAAATCAAGGACACCAGATAATAGAGAAAGAACTGAGACTATGGTGGTGATAAGAAAGGGTGGAGAGATTGGACAGGAAAGTTACACACTTACGTCACCCAGCAAAACAGAAAACTGGACAGCATGTTTTGAGTAAGCGCTCTTTTTAACACTGAAAAAAACCAAACAACAACAACAACAAAAAAGAAGACAAAGGTTGAAAGAGACAGAAGCCAAAGTGGGATTTGGAGTATAGCAAAAACAACTACAATAAACACCTCCTCTTCCCCTGGCCAATTTCTCTGACATTAGGGCTCCACAATTTTTCTTCTCTTGTATCCAAAGCAAGAAAGGACAGCAAAATAAAGGATGTTAAAGAAAGGCCCATGGAAGGGTCCAGGCTGTAAAGGAGGGATGCAGTAGACTCTCTGAAATCAGAGCCTAAGCCAGAGTCAGCCAAGGTCAATGGTATTTTTTTCATGATCTTGTATTTAGGTTTTTGCATTTTCAGAATAACGTGGAATACAAGGTTTAGGTTTAGGATCAAATCTATGCTGCCTGCGTAAATCTAACATCATGAATCCAGCCCCATTCTCACCAAGGGATAATCTGACTCGTGTTAATATTTGTTCACAGTTTTAACTATGATACATACTGCACCCTCATGTGCTGGCAACCTTATGGATGTTGAACAGTTCTCAACGAAGCAAATTGTTCCGATCACTACAAACAAGGATAGCAGAAAGTGAAATTCTGGGATAAGATATTTACTCTTGTTCTCTTTTTAACTTGTCTTTTTGAGTTCTGCTCTGCTCATGTTCAGAGTAAGAGTACTTTGACTTCTTGGATGGCTTTGGGGAGAGTAAACTTTATAATAGGCACTAACATCAAATCAAAGCAGTTTACAAGATCTGCCACTTGTGACAGAATATGTGGGAAAATAAACAAGCTGCTCTTCCTTGATCATTGGAGTTTAAATACTCTATTGATCTGGGAAAAAAATCAAAGGTGCTTTGGAAATTGTGTGTGTATGTGCATGCATGCTCACACCAGAGAAAATGAAGAGAAATGTAGGGACAAGCAGAAATTAGCAGAACAATCAAGCATTTCTTCTCCATAGAAAGCTGAAATAAAACTAAGAATCATATGCAGGTGTCAGCTACCCCAAGGTAGGGAAATGGCCATAGCGCAGTGCAAGTATAAGGTCAGAAGAAAGGTACACCTTCATTTTTAGAAGACTCATTTTTGGGAAAATAAACAAACAAAAAGGACAGCACAGTCAATTACTTATTCCATGCCCAGAACAATGCATGAAGTAAATTCCCAGAACCTAGGAAAGAGAAAAGTCCAATATATTTTGCTTATCTGAAATAGGGAGAGTAATATATACTGATCACGTAAAGACAGTATTAGATGAAAAATTTGGTAGTATTGAGAGAGGAGGTTAAATGAAGAGAAGGATTATATTAGACTAGCTGATACAGCTGAAAGGAAAGTAGAGGGTTTTGGTCAAACAAGACTTTTCTAATGCATTTTCAGAATAACCTGGAACACAAGATTTGAAAGTAAAAATACAATAAAGTGAACACATTCCTTCTTACTATGATGGGATGTAGGAACTGCCACACATACTAAGACCAGAGAAGGGTGGGAAATGTTTGATAAAATATTTTTCTCAGGAAAAAGGGAAATTAATCAAAACAGACTATCTGTGGGAAAGGATCAGTTTTGGCAAATATTCTAACTTAAAATTTCAAGAGAAGTTTCATAACTGTCAAAATACCTGATTCTTTTTTAACTTTCTGAAAATAAGAAAGCTGATCTCTTTTACCAGCAAATGTTTTTCTTTCTTATACTTAACACTTTTCTAAACCAATGCTTTGGATTTTAGGTACTTAAGATGTTGTCAATCTGTCCTCCTCTTTTCCTGTATTACATTATAGTGGTGACTCTTGGTCTTAGCTAAAGATCTTTGGTTTATAGTAGAGCACTGGGAAATTTTCTGTGGCCTGTGCTGTATCAGAACCTACAAAGTGGATATTCTGTGAATGTTTGGACTAATTATCTGCTGTTATATCCCAAACACTGCAGGGGACTGAATTTGGCAACCCAGGTGGTCCCTTCTCTGCTTCTGCTCCTATAATTTCTATCAGGGAAAAGAAAAGAGGAGCTAAAAAAACAACGGCTAAAATTGGAAGCAAAACTATTATATGGGAACATTTCAACTGACCCCAGTCATGGAAGGGTTTATTTTTGTTTTTTCAGTATGTCTTTTTGAAAAAAGCCACTATATTTTGGCTCTTTTTTCTGGCTCAGGCCAGCATGAGCAATGAAAATCCAAGGTGAAAGTGCTCACTTAATCCCGTGGTCTTGAGAGCACCTAAAACCCATTGGTCCTGCAGTATTTTTGTGTTATGGCTGCTCAGGCAGGCATCGTGGCTGCACCTCTCTTGCGACAGACCTGAGGAGCTTGGTACCTATGTCCTGACGGAGCTAGAACTGAGCTCCAAAGATGGCATTTCTCCACTAAAAATCCCTGCTCCACCCAACTGGCATGCCCCTGCTGCATCTAACTGGGGTCGGGTCCCAGTGACCAGGGAGGTGCCCGCCGGCGGTTTGGCTCCTTGCTGTTTGACGCACCTCGCCAAGGATCTCTCCTGTCCTTGGCAAAGGCTAACGAACACATGAAGTCTGTGGAGCAGCATCAGCAAACTCCTGGGCCTGCTTTGAAAGTAGAGACCTGTCCTGTTCTTCATGACAAAGGTGAGTGGCACCTACCTCCGTGGGAAGGTCTGGGTTAGGGTCCCCAGAGAGCCAGCTTCGCCCCTCCCAGCCACTGCAGTGCTCAGTGAGACCTTTGGGATTTAAGTGCATTTCTCACTATGCCACGTGTGGCTGGGGCTGATGGTGGGAGCCTTCACTCAGCGTGGCCATGCCTTGGGACCCCCTTGGCCATCTGCAACACTCCCCTGGCGCCGCAAGGGGAGGCAATGCGGGGACCCAAAGAGCAGCTTCAACCTGATGCAATAACTTTTAGGCATCTGAATTACCGACCAGGTCTGTCTTTCTGTGATGGCTTAGCGTATGAAGGCTCTCCAAGGGTTTCTTCTCACCCTGACCATCTAAGCCCGCCTGGTGCAGCTCTGCTCTTCACTTCTCCAGACGTCTCCAATAATCCTTGAGAAGAGCCCTGCTCCCGCTCTCATTCTCCAAACACCATCCTCTCATCTTGCTTTCTGCCTCATGCAAGTTTTTCTAACTGAAACAGGCTGGCTTGAAATAAATCAGGCTGAAATGAAGTTTGGAGAGGCGAGCTCAGCCTGGGATACATCTTTGTTCCTACAGGAGACAGCCATACATCATTTAGGAATCTAAATTTACCATCGTTCACACACACAGAGTCGAATTTCCCTCTTCCTTTTATTACCATTTTATTAATTAGAGCAGCCTACATGTAAATGCTTTAAGAAAAAAAAAACAAAAACTTTCTTCTAACTTTGCTATTCTGACTCTAGTATGTAGCTGGTCAAAAGAATGAGAGTGGTTAAAATTGGAAATCTTATGGAAAGAAAAATTCTTCTTTTTTCCAGCTTCTGACTATTGTGCCAGCTTCTACAGGCTGAAGGAAATGTGCTGTTCAAATGCAAATATTTAGTAAATTACAAGCTATGCTGTATTTTTTCAGTGGCCTATTAGTCAAGCCTTATCCAGATCCATAGTCATGAAGTGGCTAATCATTTGAACCCATCTACAGAGAAGCCAAAACCACACAGCTACCTGTAGCCTTCAAGCAATGGTGTATTGGAGGCTTGTCACCCTGAAGGAGCATCTGGGCGGGTGTTCAAGCTCCTGTCACTTTGGTCCAGCAGTTACTCCACTCCGCCCATCACGCCCATCACTCTGGGACGTGGCACCGAGCAGTGCCAATTGAATGACAGAATTACAAGCTTTATGTTTGACTTATTCCATAGTCCTTAATTCTAGTACTTCATTATAAATCAAAACAAGAAACTTCATGCAATTAAAAGACAACAAGCTATTGAAGATGATAAAACGCTGCATTATGTATCTACCTATTATTTTAATGCCAGCGAAACTTAGAGTAAACTCTCTACTGAAAATGTCCTCAAGTTCCCAACACAGCCGCTATAAGGATCAGCTCTGGCAACAGGATGTAGCTCACCGATTCTACCTGAAGTGTATTAAATCAGTATCAGACTCCAAAACTTCAGAAGGGAATCAACTTAACCTCCAAAACTAAGCATACATTCTTAAACCCTGTGGAGGGAACAGACCTATGCAGCGTCAATTACATATCTTCATAATTGCCCAGTTATTGGACCCTGACACAGATTTTTTTCAGTCTTTTACATGCAAGAGCTGCGGCTTTAAGTGAGCTCCACTGTGCTGATTTTGGCATTTCTTTCCCTTTGGATTCTGCTGCAGTTTTATGTTCATCAAGGACTGAAGTTGGGAAAACATAGGCACTCCCTTACATATGAAGCTTTATTAAGTTGGGATCATGCTCTCTGTTGGCAGGCAGAGGAATAGAGAGAATGAAACCGGGAAGGGAAAAAAACCAAAACAAAACACAAATAACTTTCACTCTTCAGAGCAGGCACGCCTTCTTACTCCAGCTCCCGCTGCCGCCGATCATTCATCCTGCTCCTCTCAGGTCCCAGCCAGTAAAGAGTCAACATCTCATTCCTATGAAAACATGAGCTATCCCGCCCCTGAGCCATATACCAGAAAACACACTGACAGGGACTCAGGAGGATCCTGTTTCTTAGGATGGAGTTGCATTTCCACAGTAGAACTGAAGTATCTTTGATTACAACAGAAGCAAGGTCAACGGTGCTTTGAAGCGTCTTATTTTGCATGGCATGTGTATTACCTAACTTGACTATAGTCTGGTCCTTAACTCCTTCCTTCGCAACTAGAGATGGATTCAAAGACTCTATAGGGGAAAATGCACAAACTTGCATGATTAATACCATGTGCACATGCGTGTGTTTGTAAGAGGGATGTACTGTGCTGTGTGGTAGGTACGCACATCCAAGGAGTGTTTGTCCAAGAACTGTGTGGCCCGGGGAGGGAGGCAAGTACGCACGAGCTGAGAGCTGCCTCTGCTGGAGAGCCCCGCCGCGGGAGCCACACAAACGAAGCACAGCCCAGCTCTGAAAACGCCTCTGAGCTTTTGCGTAACACAGATCAATGGGTCAGACTTCTAGTTTCCCAACAGCTTTCCCTGACAAATGCCAGAACAGATATCGGTGAAGTCAAACAGGAGAGCAATAACATTGCTGCCAACCAGCGTGAAAATTGGCAGAGCCTGGCACCAAGGACTGCCTATCATCAGAGACAGGGCATGGCCCAGCACAATGACGAACCCACTTAACGGCGCTGTAAAATTAGCCATTTATGAAAACAAATTGAATGCTGCAGCAGAGGGTGACGTAAGGAGAGTTGGCTCCAGACAGAAACAGAAACTCCTGTAGCCTGGATTAGCAGAAGAGCTCCGTTATATCAGGGCTCAGGCGCAGAAGCTGATAACAACTCAGGTCCTACATGAGATTTTTAACAGACACAACAGGCTTCCCCTATAGGCACACATGTGGCTCCTATATGACTTGCAGTGACTACTTATATGCCAGCAAGGACGAGTGGAAGGGGAGCAGTCAACACAGGCAGAGGGTGGGGGACAGAATGTAGATGGAGATACAAGGAGGACTCTGAAAAAGAGGTATCTTCCAGTCAATCCTGCCCTCTCCCTCAGATCTGTACAATCACACAGTTTCCCACTTTGCAACTGGGTTGGAAGTTGGGGAGAAACTCACTTCTGGCACTGTCAGCAAATCTGACCAAGTCCCTGCTGCCCCCCGCAAACACCCAGAAGGGCTCTTGATTTCAGTGGGGTCCTACAGATGCAACTTCAACAGCAGAACAGGGCTCCTCAGTCTATCACATCCCAAAACAGTGAAAATGAGAAAGCCAAGAGTTTTGGCAGCCAAAACCCTTGATTTCCTCATTGAGGGAAGCGTAATCTCTCCCTAAGCTTGCTGCAGGTCTGGGAGGCTGTGGTGTGCAGAGGGTACTCCGAGTGAGTTCCTCTTGGACCCCTTCCAGGTGTTTACACACAGAGCCAAACCTGGCTCCTCTTCAAGAGTGCGTGTGAGGGGGAAAGGGGGAGCTTAAAAATAAAATAAAAATCACCAAGTCCTCCCAAGCTGAGCTGCAAGCTCTATGGTGCTAAACTGGGGCATTTCTTTTAATTTTTCACAGTGGAATGTTATTTCCATGCATAAAATGGGTCAAGTGTTTTATACAGGCAACAACCCAACCTCCCCCATCCAATTAAAGTATTTTACTACAAATGATCTTTGTGTGTGTTTGTCTAGGTTCCCTATTGTATGAATTAGAGATACTTGCACCAAAGACAGACACAGGGTCTTAGATGTTGGATTAAATACATTAAAAATATACACTGGATGCGTTTTGCCACTGATGAGATCTGTGTAAACCCAAATTCTGCCCTTCCTAACTTGAAAGAGAAGCACTTTGAGCCCTGGGGTTTAAGTCAAGATTGGGAACCAGAAGAGTGGAGTGTGAGAAAGCCCGGGGAAATAAAGCAAGTAGTAATCTATTTCACCTATGAAATTACTCATCTGCCTGTCCTACTAAAGGCAAAAGGGACCAGCCCATGCCCAGCACCTCCTGCCCACCCTGGCAGCCACACACACACCGTGTCCCCCTCCCCACAAGTGAGCAGAACAGCTGGGATTGGGGAAAGTTAAAGAAATGCACTGCTGAGTTCATCTTAGTTTTTGGTTTCCTTAGGACAAAGCAACTTTCTTGCGAGACGATAGTCACACAGGTCAGGGATGGGGCAGCGGAGATGGAGAAAATCGCAGGAAGGAGGGTGGCAGGGGAGAGGGGAGCTGGGCTGGCGGAGCAGCGGCAGTACCACTGGCACAAGCATCCACTGCCTTCTGGTAGGAAGTGACTCCAGTTAAAGGGAAAGGGGAAATCCTCCCTGTCTCTTTAAGGCATCCTAGGACATGGAAACTTTGTACTTTCAGGGAATCTCCTTGCCAAAAGAACTGTAAAACATGTCTTCTCCCTCCCCCCCCCCCCCCCGCCGACCACCCGCG
>VZTL01021286.1:16739-46986 GCA_013400535.1 Scopus umbretta
CCCCCCCCCCCCCCCCCCTTTTTCTTTCTGACTTGTTTTCTTTTTTTTTAAGGGCATTTCCATTTTCTATGACTTCCTTCAGAGCAAAGATGGATGTGGCAACATTTATAAGGGTTTGTAACCCTCTGAAAAGTATCCAGTTTCACGACAACTACGCTGCACTTTATCACTAAAGCGGGGAGAGGGCGGGAGGTGGCAGGAGGGAGGGAGAGAGGGAGCGAACGCAGGGGAAAAGGACCCAAATTCATGATGGGCTCATAAAATTTAAATAAGAAAAGTGCAATATTCCTCATTATTGTTCAGCTCAGACAGCTTAGACTGGTAGCTGCTTTGAGTACTAAATGATTTTATAGGGCTATTTGACCTTACAGTCATTTGTGTTACACTTGCCATTTCGAATGGGAGACAAAAATACTCAACGCATCCTCTAGCTGCAGTGCTAGTCCCAGCCCCAGCTGAGTGTCGAGGGGCTGGGAACTTTATAAACTCATTTGATTCATTTGAGGTTTCACAATAGCCAAAAGTTCCTTTATAGCTTTTTTGGAAACTACATGCTAACATTGCATCTGAAAAGTTAACAGTAAAGTACACTAAAGAGCTAATAAAACGAAGGAAATCATATAGGGACCTTAAATATGCATTTCTTTGCAGCCACACACTAGACACATACATTTCTTTTCATACATACGTACAAGCTACTTTCAAATGCTCTATTTACAGTTCTCCAACCTGAAAATTAGGTAAAAAACCACTGTAAGAGCTGTCTCTCCTATCTGCATCTTAATCGGTACACACAGAAATAAAGAAACTAGCCAGGATACTGCCATTTCCCTATGCAAAAGTTTACATAACTTTTTCTGCGAGCATATACTTTCAGACAGTTTGCTGAGCTCCGGTATTTCACCAAATATATATATAATAAACGCACCCGAGCATGTTTACACATGCACTCACATACGTATGTATGTTGCAAGGCACACACGCACATTTAAATGTACACACACATATACTATACACACGCACGCCTACAGCTGGCTGTTCTGCCGGCTCCCGAAACGTAAAAGGGATGCTGCAGCCACGGGCACGACAAACTACCTACCTGCAATGACAGCCGGAGATCTCTGTCCTCCTTCAGCTTTCAGCCACACTTGCAAAGTGAAGGCATCTCGGGGCAGCTCAATATCTGCCTTCAGCCGCAGCTGATCACCTTGTCCACTGAAATAGAGCGCCCTGCTCGGGGTAAGGGACTCCTCTTCGTCCTTTACCTCCCGCTGTTGCCTCCTGCGGGGGACATGCCCAGGCTCCAGCCCAGCAGTGGAGCGCCTTCCTCGGGCTAACCTGGTGGCACAGGTGCCCGGGGCAGTGTAGAGGAGCTGGCGGCTGTGCCTGGTGTCCCTTCTTGCCCTGCGGGAGCGCTCGTCCATCCCACATTCGGGTCCACTGGCTAGGGCTGTACAGAGAAGCGCAAGAGGCAGCAGCAAACTCCAGAGCTGCATTTCCAATCTTCCCCCCCCTTCTCCCCTGCAAATCCTCCCGATCTGCCAGCTTTGGGCTCCTCCTTGCCTTGACTTTCTTCTCTTGTTCACCCTTCTTGGTATTTGCTCTTTTTATAACCCTTCTCAGTTGCTTTTTCTTTTCTTTTTTTTTTCTTTTTCTTTCTTTCTTTTTCCTGCTTATAGATTTTTTTTTCCTTAAAACAAATAAAAATAAAATAAATGAAAACTCCTTCTTGGTTGAAATGTATTTCTCTGTTCTTCCTCCTCTATCTGTCTTCTTCTCCTCTATTCCTCCACAGCTGGAATTCCTCTCTCTCTTCTTTTCTCTGCTGGATTTTCTTCCCTTTATTTTTTTCTTCTTAAAAAAACCACACACATACACTCTCACACACACATACAAAACAAAACAAAAAAAAAACAAAACACCCCCCAGCTTTCTCCAAGACTCAGACCCACTGATTTCCCTCCCCCCTAAAAGATGCTCTAATCTATTTATTTTTTTGGCCTCCTTTATAACATAAGCCACAACCCCCTCCTTCCCCCCAACCTCCCCCCCTCCCTTCTTCTCCACAAAATGAAAGAAAAGAGAAAAAGCCCCTCAGAAGATGAGTAAACAAGAATATGCTAATCTACTCTAGGGTGCTCCACCTTCCCAATTGAATGATTCCCATTAAAACTGCAGGGATCATGACTAATCAATCAGCTTGAAGGAGCAGATAGCTCCAGAGGTTCAAACACTTTTGCTGTTTTCTTTTTCCCCCCTTCTTTTCCTCTCTTCCTCTTTCCCCCTGTCACTTCCCCCCTCTTATTTATTTTTTAAAGAAGACAATCAAGATGAATGGATCAATGTGACAAAAATCCTGCACCCCGCTTTTTGCAATCTCCCCAGCTTTCTTTCTCAGTCCAGTCCAAAACACACATTCCTATTTTTTTTTCTTGGCAAAAGAGAAAGCTATTTCTCCTCTCAGACTCCCCGTTGCACTTTGCTGGTAAACCTTATGCTCCTCTGCAGCACATAAAGAGTCTTGAAACTTGAGTCTCAGATATTTTTTAATTGCTTTCTTTCTTTCTCTCTTTTTCACGCTCTCTCTCTTTCTCTAATTCTTTCTTTTCCTCTTATTATTTTCTTAAAGTTATGCAATCAGCCAGGCTCCCCCTTTTGTGGTCCCCCTCAGTGCAGTTGTGTGCAGCTAATCCAAATGTTGCATCAAAGGTCCCCATCGAATCATCAGGAGCTAAAAGGAGAGAAGCTTTTTGAAGAGCATTTGCCTTCCAGAAGCTGTAGGAACAGAGCAGGATTTGGCTTTTGAATGCTCCAGACTCCTGTGTTTTTTTAATAATTAAAAAAAAAATATTAATTTTATTGGTGGGTTGAATCAAAAAATCCTCTCTCAATATTGATAATTTTTCAGTCTAAGGAATTCAGCTCCCCTGGTTTCCCTGGCTCAGTTGTAGCCACAGGTAAGATTCTGACTGCTTGCTGGTTTGTAGATCTCTGTTTCTGAGCTGGGACGTTTCTTTTTTTTCTCCTTTTTTTTTTTTTAATATTTTTTTCTCTCTTGAAAGATCTCAAAAGCTCCCCCTGATGGCAACAAAAAGGATTTTTCTAAGTACTTAATAAGTGGAAATGACTTAGCAGTAGCACACTCTGAATCTATGAGCCACTATTCCGCTCAGAAGTTCAGTAGAACCAAGTTAAATTGCACTAAATTCAGTTCACAAATCCAGTAACCCACATCATCCTCTTCTTCCATCTTAAAAACAACGATTGTCACACCTTACTTTCCTATAAACTTTTAACAGCAATCACGCAAAAGAGTTTTCCTGGGCCTGTAATCTTTCCACTTTTGCAGAGTACCCTATTACTACGAGCGTGTTATGACGACTAACACTTAAAATATACATTATAAAATTAATGAAAGTAAACTTTTCAATAACAAAGAGTTGTTGCATGCTTGCAAGGCTTCTGAGAGATGTTTTTTCAGTTTCTTACTAATTTGCAAACACCAAAGAATGTACAGTTGGCATTTTCAGAGATCTTGCATACATCCACAAACTCCCACCAGAAGTCAATAAGAACTACAGCTGACCAGCCCTTCTCTAACCATACAGACCTTCCCCCTGCAACAGCTCTACTTACAAGATAGACACAAAATACTGGCAACATCTACAAAGTTTTTAATAAAAGACCTCAAAGCAATTAAGCCTATCAACAACCAAGAGGAAATTGTTAGCTAGGAAACAAACTATATTATGGTATAAACTCCCATAAATGTCCTGAAGAACTCAGAGGGATGCAAAGACACTTAGCGTATGTGCCTGCTCAGCAGAAACAATTTAAGAGCAGAGTTTAAGTACTGCACTTTACTATTCTAATTTAACACATAGAGGAAAGTGCAAATCAAACAAAAATTCAAAAATTTAAAGTGAACCTGTTCAACTTCAAATTAGACCTAAACCAGGAAGAGTCTTGCTGCTGGGGACACTGCTTTCTCCACTTGACAACTCCCCTGAAGTCCCCAGGAACTTTGCCCACGTTGAGTCTGGAAGAGCAGGCTCTTTAACTTAAATAATGCAGGTTCCAGTTTTTCCACTGGAAAAGCTAATTCTGTGAAATCACAATGTTTCTTAGGGACATTATGATTTAGCTGAAGTCATCAAAGAAAATTATTGAATTGTTTCAATTTGATGGCACTGCACCATTTCATTTTGAACGTATTTGACCTTCTATCTCTTACGATATTACTGGCAAAAGAAAGGGTGTCACTGTGACGAAAACGCAACGCTTCAATGCATCAGACTACAATTCCATTAACAAATTCTGGGGTGTCCTTGCTACAAAGGAAAGGCCCAAAGCTCAGCTTTCTGTATGCACAGAAGACAGAGGAAAGTATGAAAAGATGGAATTTATCTCTAGAGCACAAATTTCACGTTTAATCACTGTTATTTCTAAGATATAGCAAAAACATAAAGAAAATGTAATACATAAACTCTTGAGTCTTGAGTAATAAAGAACAGAGAATGGAAGAGATATGATTTTAGGAATAGTGAGTAAATCTGGGATTCCTTAAAACTGTGGGTCAGATCTAACTTCCCTGACAACAGATGAAATTCTACCCTGCACAGATGGACATTTATTCTCTGCTTAAGCCAGTACTTAAGTGATGTACGGGACTTCTGGCAGGGGGGTTTCTACCCAAGGAGAATAATCCTCCTGTTGAACTCGAGTGGATTATTCTCCTAAGTAAAGGGAGCAGGATATTGTCCTGCATCTAGAGGTATTTTCACAAGAAAAAGGGAAAAAGCACCAAACCCTAGATACACATATAGAGACAAGAATTAAAATAGATATTTATGATATTACGCCAAAAAATAGCATTGAGCTACATGCTGTATGCAGTCATTATAAGTAGAAATACTCAGCAGGAATCTTAGCTGAAGCTGCCAATAACTCCCAGGTTCAAGACTAGAGCTGAGTGAATAAATCATAACAAATAATGGTTTTGTCAAATTTCAACTTTTTTTTCTCCTATTTGCAAGCAGACTGCAAAACCTCTCAAATATGTTTGAAATTCTATGCCCATTTCTTCCTCATATTCAGTATTTCTCTAAGGCCAATTAGCACACAATTTACTGTAATGTACACATTTTCACATTTGTTCTGTGTTAATTGGGCAAGGAAGCCACACAGCATTATTTTTGGCTCCCTCGGGGTCAGGTTTAATCACTCACAATATAGTAAAATTACTAATTTTACATATAATGGGAGATTCCACCATTTGAAACTCTCGTTGTGAAAAGCAGCATTGGCTCTTCAAATTACCCACATGAAGGCCAATTAAAAACAATGTTTCTTGAAAGTCGAGCTGAAAAGTCTGCCAGTTACAGCTGAATTGAGGCCCTACTATTTTGGGCAAGTATTTGTACATATTTGTCCTCACTGTGCACAACTCCATCAATCACAGCAGAGGTTTGCATGGTTTTTACCCCTCACCGATATCCCAATCAAGTCTCTCCAAACTTGGCTTGGGTTGAGGATCGCTGAAACGCAGTCCAACAGCTACTCTGTTCAGAATGAGACAGGGTCCAGACACCAGATTTTAATGCAACTTGCTGGATTCAGAGAATATTTTATGCAATCAACAATGGTATGATAGGAATCACGCTGCCTCCACAAAACAGCGAGGAATGAAAACCGAAAAGCCAAGAATAGCTTCAAAGAAAAAGAGATTTGGCCATTCTGGGTTGTGAATCCCATAAAGTCCAGCACCTCTTAGGAGACAGATAGAGCCACTCACTTGGTGTCAAGACAGTGAGACAGGGTTGTGTTAGGTGGAACGTGGCTACAGCTCCTCGTGAGCCCAAGAAAATGCAGAAATGTTAATAACTGAAAAACCAACAATAAAAAAATGTCAAACATGTTCAGCCCTGGAAAAGATTTAACAGAAGACCTAATTTGGACTCAGTGTAAATTTTCCAGTTTTTAAAATGTTTTCTCTATCTGTCCTTCCTCTTCCTATTTTAAAAAGGACAAATGATTAGAAGTCTGTGTGCTGCCTCTATTGTCATACTCCATACTAATAAGATTCCTGATTTTAAGGGTTCTTTTTAACTATTGCCTGCATACTCATAATTCCATACAACTACACTAACTTGAGCAGAAACCAGAACACCAGCACTACATTGCCTTTACTAATGGATAAGAGACTCTTCTAATGCTGTTCCCCCAGTTGTCCCATATGTAAAATCCATGCTATGTTAATTTACATCAATAAAGCAGCTTCTTGTCAATTTGAAATATACCATTTAATCCAGAAAACTTTACTGAACAATTAAGGAATGCAATAAATGACAATCAAGACTAAACATATAATTGATGACTTTATGAAGGTATCGGTAATTTTATAAGGTAATTTGCAGTCACTGGCTATAAACTCCTATTTAAACCTGGCATACCACTCTTTTTTGCCCTGCAGAGAGCTGTATTTCCTAACAATACTGATGCCTGTTCGCCTGGAATTCGGTTACTTTATCCTTCAAATTTCCCTCATGAAATATCATATTTCCAGAAAAGTTACATATTCTTTGTATTTTTTTTCACTACATTCTTGAAATACATTCTTGGGGGTGGGGCAATAATCTCTATTCTACAACATTGCGGTGGGAGCAAAAAGACACTGTAGATGATGTAAGCAATGGGGCACATCCTTCCTCTTCAATTAAACCATGTAAAAGCTGATTAATTCTGTGGGTCCCTTCTAATTTGGACTGTACACTGTAATTCTAGGTGTTTGGGATGGACTGCCTAGATGAAATCCTTGCTCAGGTGTGAAGAGGAGAACAACCACTGGACCTCACCTACATGGTACCCAGTTACCACTCCAAGGCCACATCCCTGTGACTCAAGACACACACGTGAGGCTGCACAAGGCTTATGTGAGCAGCCCCAGTGGGTCCCACGGGACAACTTTGGGGCCAGGCTCTTTACCTCTCACTTCTGCAGGGCCACATCCCGATACAGAAGAGCACCACGCAGGCAAAGGAGGCAGGTTCCTAAACCAGCAGACTGATGGGGGCAGCAAAATCACAGCCTAAAGTGAAAGATACTAAGAGGAGGAAGGACCTCATGGGTCTCAGAAAGTGCCCACAGCACCATGCCCAGCCAGCCCCACACCCCCGGCGTGGCCAAGGGGCTCCCCCGTGCACCCTTGGCAGGAGCGAGCTCCCAGCATGCTCCGCAGGCCCTCTTGGCATTGCCCTTACAGCAAAAGCCCTGCTTGGAGCCCCCTGCCCCTCTTGCACAGGTTTAAAACCTCAACAAGAACACAAAACGTCTTTGCCTCACTTTCCCCTCTCATTTAAGGAGACTAAAATGATGTCTATTTTAAAAGTCTGTTTGCCCAGATATTTAGGATCCTCAGATGAAACCAGGATGCTGAAACTCAGAACTGCAGAACACTGCTTTTATTTCTTCTGCACTGTTTGCCCAGTGAGGAATTTCTGAGGGGCTGTGAGGAGGGGATACCAAATGTTGCTCTTGAAAAAACAGGTAAAAGCCAGATGAGCACTAAGGAGATTCCCTGATTTTCCAGAACACGAGATACGTTATGTGGTTCCCAAACCATCTCACCCAAAGGTTATATGCCCTCCAGTGTTTCTAGGGTTGGGTCAAATGCTGGGGGAAGAGAATTGGACCTGGCTGGGAAGGAAAAGGGAACAAGACAAGCAGTCAACTGACCAGGAAGGGAAAAACTCCTTGTGATTTGCATTTTCTAGTGATTTGCAAATACTGGTAGTTGGTTTAAGACCTGCAGGAGGAGGACTGCACAGGGCCATTGCTTTATTTACCCCTGAGCATTTTCAGTTTGTTTGGGCTGCCTCACTGCAGTACATAACTCGAGAGAACTGTATCCATGATGGGACCCACAAGCCCACCCTGACATCTGCTGGTGCCACCTCAGATCCATTACCAGGATGCACAGGAGTACTCAGGCTCCCAAAACAGCCAAGACCAAATCGGGAGGGTGACGGGGGAGAAGAAAAGACTGTTTCACTGCACTAAAGACTATCGGACAGCACCACAGAGTCAAACCATTCTAAGACAGAAAAGACAGGGGCTTGCTTATTACACAGGGGTCCCCTGCGTTTGTTATCACACAGTACATTAGCAGATACGTTCCACCCAGAGAAGCATGTATCCACAACACAAAACACACCACTGCAGTTGCTGTTAATTAGTCACCGCACCATTGGCAAGTCTCAGCCAAGAGGTCAAGGACTGGGTGAGCTCTGGAGCCTAAACTATCCTCTTAGACCTACTAATGTTTTCCCCACAAGATAAATAGCATACATGGGTGCAGAGAGGGGAGGGGAGCTGCCTTGGAAAGGCATATGGGGCCTCTGCTAGCTGGGTACCTGTTCAGAAGATACATAGGAGGTCATCAGTCTTCCAGTGCTCTGCTCTGACATCTTCCTCTAACCATACATCACTTTTAAAACATTAAAGAGAGGAAGGTCATTATCAGCTGTCCTGGAGGAGGAACACAGCAGAAGCAGTAGGGCAGCTCCCCAGCCCCACGTGCTAGGGTGGCATTGGCTGCTGGAGGAGACGTGGGTCCAGGAGGTGGGGATGGAGAAGAGGGCTCTGCTTGCTGCACTCTGAGCTACCCCAAAAAGTAGTCAGCACATTGTGGTACTGTATCAGAAAAGCCACACAAGCTGCCAGAAGGGAAATCTGGTGCTGGCACATAAGTATGGGGAGAGACAAGGAGCAGGACTCACACAGGCAGATGGAAATATGTGGCTCAGAAATAATCTAGAAGATTCAAACATATCAGGCCATGTTTTGGTATTCACAGGCACCATCTACAAGAAAGTTGAACATACCCAAATGTTTTCCCTAAACTAAATTTCTGTTCCAATGCCAATACTAACAGGATTAACAAGAGAAACCTGTTGTGTCTTGCTATTGAAGAAGATAATCAAGCAAATGATAAACAAATCGATCAAGAGAAAGACACTCTGTGTCATTCTGCAACAAGAAAGCCAAAAGACAGAATTCAGAGGAAAAGCTTCTCTCTGCATTTGAGAGCTATTTCCAGTGAAACGGGATTTCCCTTTTCTGCTTTCATTTGAATGGCATTTGAAAAACACAGCTGCAGAGTCCCATGCACACAAGGTATGGAGCCAAGTGGGGAACCCTCCCAGCCAGGCCGTCACAGCCTTCAGCAGCGATCTGAATTTAGCAGTTTGTCCTGTCTTCACAGCACACAGGGCCCAAGTCAAGTCTTTGACTCAAATACTCCCAAGCCTCAACAGGCATCTGATCCTCATCTGGACTTGGGTTGTTGAGATCACCCATAAATCAGCAGTCAAAGGCTAACCTCTGCCCCAAACTTACATAGGAAGCCAAGTCAGTCCAAACGCAACGCACCTGGCATCTGAACCAACCTCTGCCAAACTGCGGATTGTACCTTAAACCTGAAGTTCAGAGAAAGGCAGGCAGGCTCTAGCATCGCAGAGCAAGGTGATCACCTGCCTGCCTGGAAGATATATCTAGTCTTTTCAGTCATGTGGTTAGTTTCAGAATTTGAAAAATCTCGTCATTTTATCTGTCATCCCCATGCAGCGGAAGCAAGCACTCCCTTCCTGATTGCAGCTGTGCTGTCCAGCTTCCCCATCCTCACTTCAGCCTTGCACCCCGGCTGCTTCATCTTCCTGTGCCCCCCAATACTCTGCCCCCAGAATCCACAGATATTAATTGATTTGTCAAAAGAAAGTTCAGGCAAGGATGTATTAAATCAAAACATTCCACTCATACCTCCCAGGCTTCTCAGTGCAACTGAGATTCCTCAAATACGGTAAAAAAAACAAAACAAGACAAAACAAAACAGAGAAGGAAAGAACAGAAAGAGTGGAAATAGAAACCAGACAGATGAAAAGCAGAAGGAAAAAGAAAACCAAGAAGAAAACACAAATAAATTGGAGGACAGCCCTCACTGAATGCTGCAGGTTGTTTTTTTTTTTGTTAAGAATTTGGCATTGGTGGCTTTCTGTGATATGTCACTGCATGAAACAAATACAATACAGCAAGCGTTACAGGAAACAATTGCCATATGTGAGGGTGGTGGCAGCCCATGCTTTCCCCGCCACCCCCTATTGCTTTCGTCTGCACTAAAGCTGCGTTTAAACTAGTGAAATCCATCTATCTGTCTTAATGTATAAATACATTTTCAGCCAAGACCCACCACTGGCTACAGTTGTATGGCAACTCTCAATCGAAATGTCTAAGCAGGGTTTTGACTTTATCCCCAGCTCATTGTTAATGCATTTAACAGGATTTTCAAAAATTCCCTTTGCTCTTTGAGGTGATACCCAGTTCTCCAATGATACGTAGCAGATCTCTCTGATGCGGTACAGCTCTCTATTGAGTGTCAAACCCTGTTTGCCCACTAGCATAGAAAAACAGAAAACATCATATGGACAGCTATAAAAGCTACAGAGAACTGGATCTGAGAAAACTATAACCTTGTTTGTATTGGAAGATATTTCATATATCCTAGTTTTAAAACTGCTTGTTATTGCATGAGTACATCTGTGCACAGAATTAGACACACTAAATGGACTGGACTGTTGAAATGTCTCAGATACACTGCTAAGGCAGGTAATTAAACCAATGAGTACGTGAATGACCTGGTTAAGAATCTCAAGAAAATAAAAAATTCCTCAGGAGGCAAAAACTGGAATTGAAATATCAAAATTCACCCTGTAGCAAAAAATAGCCTCCTTTCATTCCTTTGCCACCAATGCTTTAAAAAAGAACGAGGAAAAAGAAAAGTGCATCAAATGAAAACCCCAGTAATACATGAAAACATTCTCCAAAACTAAATAGGTATAGAAGCACAAAGCCCTGTATATATTCAATGCTATTTTTAGAAAACATTTAAACCTACAGACTTCAGAATTAATTCTCTAAAGTACATTTCTATAGCACAATACAAATCTCATTAAATTCCATAGTTCGCAATATTTATACAAAAAGTTACCCTTTGCTATTAAATGCTATAGGACCTGCCCAGAAAGGTTAGTAATTCTTTCTAGGATATCAAAATCCTTTCAGTTCAATTCATCACTAAAAAAACGTTGGACTGATTTTAATTTGATCAGACTTGAGTTGTTGTCAGAATAGTTTACTGAACAGTTACTATGAAAAATAGGCAGACTTTTTGTTCACAAATGAAATCAACTTTGTTAGGAGTATTCAGAATATTTCAACCCTTAAAACGTCATGTGCTCCAAAACAGTGCATGCTTTGTGGCAAATAACATATTGAAAACTTTTAATAGGAATAGCTATACATGAAGTTTACAGCAGGTACTTCATGGGGAATGTGGGCAGCTTTCTTGTTAAAGGTGAGTGGCGTGATGAGCCCCATTGTATAGGTTGGGGCAAACCAGCCAAAACCAAGAGCTATATGGGTATGTTGGTGCCTACCTTCCCAATTATGTCAGTGGAAGTGAAGGATTTACATAGGAGTTAATGTTTATGTATTCAACTGCTAAGTTTCTACCGGGTTGCAATGATAGCTGTTCTTTTTCCAACACTGTCAAGTATGGCCAAGGTTATCAAGTTGATCTGGTCTTTTTCGATTGCCTTCTGTGATGTGATTTGTTGGAGAACATCATGAGCCTTCACTCCTCAAAATCTCACCTAGACTCCACCCGAAGGTACCAGGAGGTAGTAGAGGGACCACGGCGGAGGTGCAGCAGACAAAAATATGCGCTGACATTTGTTATACAAGTTCAAGCCTCCATCCTTCTACGTCTAGCAACTTTTGCCAACACTAAATTCATCAAGACTGCCATCAGAAAAATGCAGCTGAAAAATGAGAAATATTATCAGGCTCAAGAACCAGTACTTTAAACCGCATCCTATACTGGGTTTTTGTTTCCTTGTTCCACTAACTTACTTTTAATAAGGCTGATTGTAACAATAGCATGAAATTAAGAGAGAGAGGGGAAAGGGGAGGGGGGGAGGAGAGAGAAAAACACTCTCTGTTTGTTTTGATTGGGTCACATTGTGAATTTAAGTTTCATTTTTCTCCTAATTTTGTCCAAAGATTGCCCTTAAGAAGAAACACATTTCTGGAATTGGGAACCTACAGCATGGTACAGCTTTCAAGACACCATGCCAAAGTGCCTCTTTAATTATTTTTTAGATGAATTTTCCTTGTTCTGAGCTAATGGGTAACAGACCATGTCACGAAAATATTCCACATCCCTATTTATTCAGCAAAGAAGAGCTTTTTCTAAGAGTTTTCAAGGGGTTTAAAAACCATACACAGAGAGTCCTCAGAACTGATGCCTACAGGCTGTAGGCATCTAGTTCAGGTTCACTAGAGCCACATTCAGCCAAGAACTTCCAGTTTCAGCTCTAATTTAAGATTAAACTCAGGATGCTCATGGGGCAACAGACCTGTTAGCTTTCCTCTGTTCCCTCACTGCCTTCATGCACCAGAGTAAAACCCTAAGAGAGCTCCCAGAAACTACAGGTACACCTTCAACAACCTGTTAAAATGTACACAATAAACCTGTTTGAGTGATTTTGATGTTTCAGATTACTGAATGCATGAAATTTAACAGATACCCCTGAGTCATCTTCAGCCAGAAAAGCCGTAAGAAACCTTGGAGCAAGCTATTTTCGGCTATAAAAAGGGCCAAGGTCCATGGCAGGAGTCACTGTAGGAAGCTGGCTGAGAAGCTCTCAGCCCCTCCAGGTTCAGCGTGAACTCTTCAGGAGCCACTGCCAGAGCAATGTGTTGGTTTGAGGCACATTAGGGAAAAGAGATGGCCGAAATTGGAGTAGGATGCTGATGTTGGGGAGATGGTGGCCAGCCAATGCCCCAGCCGGCCTGGCTCTGGGGGATTGGCTAGGATCCTCTTTCTGGAGGAAATCACACTTTTCTCTAACACAAGTCCTTCCCAAAAGGGCTGCTGAAGCCAGCCCGCTTTTTGTTCTCAGTAATCACTTTACCAATATTTCAAAGGCATTATGTAACTGAAACAGTGTAAAGTTATTGCTACCGACATTGTCAAGAAATCATTAACATTTCTTAACAGGAACAGCACAACTGTTCATGTCATGGCTGTCTCATTCACTTTCAAATCAAAGCTTTCAAATTAAATATTCATTTAATATTAAAATATTAATGCAGTCCCACTGTTTCTGTAACAAATATTAATTTCTTATGGCATTTCCAGGCAAATGCATATATTATAAACTTCATCTCCCACAGGAGGTCCCTCAGCCTTCCTTTCCCTCTTTCAGCATTATCCTGATACCAGGCCAGAAAGGGACTTTGAGAGAAGGAGGAGGGGCTGCCTGATGAAGGGGAAGCAAGGTGGATAATTTAACTTAAAGTGTACCCCATTCCTCCCCTCCCACACAACCTCCCCACCCTTAGATCAGGATATCGAAGGCTGCCATTATACCTCCCGCCTACAGAATGAGTCATTCATACATTCAGCAATTCCTTTTGGAAAAACAGTGAATGCCTCTGTCACCAGAGCCCATTACAGAAATTAAACTTTGCAAATCATCAGGGAGGGGCAAGATTTAAAGTCTTTCAAGGCGCACGCCTGGTCTCTCCGGTCTCAGTAAGAGTGGAATTGATTTGACAATAAGCTTTTACAGCCTTAATGTCTATGGTAGGCAGCACGCACATACCCGGGTAGGAAGCAGGTCACAGGAAAAGAGTACTTTTCTCTTGGATTTTTTTTTTCCAGTGGTTCATTTCAGGCAGAAAGACACTGAATGGAATCCACAGTGGCATTTCCACTGCTGTACCACAGCCTGACATCTAAGGTTCGTATGAAGAGCATCCCTTGTCCATCCACCTCTGGCTCCTGCTGGCTGTCCCTGTGTGAGGCCCCCCAGAGGCAGTGAGTCGGGCAGGCCAGTGAGCCAGAGGGAACTTGCAGCACCCTAAGGAAAGCTTCAGGCTTTCAAGGATTTCACTCTGTAGGAAATTCTGATTGGGAGGATCCAGTGTAAAAGCTAAGATTAAGTACCGACAAATGGTCAAGACATAACCCCATTCAGAAAGGCTAATTTTCTGCACAGTTTACTATAATTACTTCTGTTGCTTGTAGCTTCCTTATCCCTCCTCCTGAGACCATTAAATCTACACTACTCTTCTTCAGAGTGAAGAATAAAAGCTCTTTGGCCTTCAGGCTCTTTGGTATTTTCTCTCACTATTTCCTTCTCCCGTCATGAAACATCCTGGGTTTGGGGGGGGATTTGTTTGTTTAGGGGGGGGTTGTGCTGGTTTTTTTTAAACCAAGTACGTCATCTGCATAAAATTCATTCACTTGCATTGTTCAGGGGAAGGGAAATTATTTCTTGTTTCAATTTGCAAACGGCTCCAGACCTTCCTATCTCTGTATCTCCCAAAGGGCTGTGTGCTCTCTGAGATGGGGATAGCATTATCAAGGCTTAACAACAAGCTTCTAACAGGAGTGGACACAGGTTGCAACTGAAATGCTCTGGTGCTGGCAATTTCAGATTGGTTTTTGGATGCTGACTTTAAAATGATGTTGGGAGATTCCTTCCTCAACAGAGGACCAATAGAGGTGCCACCCTGGAGGTACCGTGTCTCTTTATGCCCTTCTAATCCTGCTACATGCCAAGCCTTTGTGTCTGAGTATTCATGACCTGAGTGCTCAATAGGATTATGAGAGCTACTTTCTCAGTTTATTCTGAAACCAAGAAGTCAGGAGAGCTTAGGTGAAAATCTGTTAGCTCACATGGGTTCTCACCTTTCTTTGAGGTTTGCCATCACAGGGCATGTTGCAGAAGCCATATAATCACTTAGGATTAAAACCACAAAAGACTACCTTTGACAGTGCTGATTTCAGGTACTCAACACCAAGAGAGGAGTTTGGATGTTTGGTCTACCTGATGGTGTTTCTGCTTACCAATCTTTCTTTCTATGCAAATCCCATACAGAGACGGTCTTTGGAAAGACTGTTTCCCTGCAGAAACTAGTGGCATGACTGATGAACCTAATACTGGAATCACGTTTCCTTAAATTCCCAGAAATCACATACCAGGATACAATCGTCACCTCCAGGAGCAGCATGGAAACCCACCGAGTCAGTCAGGCAAACGTCTTGCCCAGCCATCATCCCTGCTCTCACAGACCTTGCCCCTCTCCCTCCCTTTCTCAGCAGCCACCTCACACTAAACCCATTGCTCCCCCCTGCAGCCAAAACTTGTTCCTCTGCATCTAGCCGCAAATGTAACATTCACCCACTCCTCTTCTTTCCCTTCCTATAATTGCATCCTTTCCCTCTCCTACTGTCCAACTCCTCTACATTCATTTTTTTCTCCCATTACTCTCACTTTTCATTCTCTCCCCTCATCCTTCCCACTTGTAAATGGTACCTGTCCTTCTTTACATACCACTTCACCTTTTCTCCCTGCAAAGCAGCATCCAGCTCCTGGAAGCATTCACTGCCTATTTTACTTCCTCCCTGTAAAATACTTCCTGACTTTTTTTACTTTTTTTTTTTTTTTTAAAGGATGCTACATAAAAATAAACTATAACCTTTTTTGAAAGTCCCTATGACCATTAAACCACCACACTCAGCTGTGAGTTTTTACAGCTTATCATAAAGCCTCCTGCAGTCCCATTATAGTTGACTAAAGGAATAAAACACAGTTTGAAAATAATCCCAGCAGTCTACCATTACTGATTTCCTCCTGTGCTTCTTAACAGATTAAAAAAAAAAAAATCAACATATTAGAAGTACTCTGTCCCCAGGTTTTCAGAGCAGCACCCAAAGTAGGCAGGGGAATGGAAAGCATGCAGGGCAGCTCCGGTTGAACCCACCACAAAGGTTACCAGTCCTTGCGCAAAATAGAAAGAGGATGCAAAGGTCCCAACTGCTTGCCTTGCCCTGCAATGAAGAGGCATCCAGTCACACATTTGCTGCTGATGAGGACACCTTTGAGTGGCATTGGTCTAGTTTTTTGACCAGAGATTACAGAGGATATATCGAGGCCTCCAGAAGGGATGTAAGAAACCAAAAAGGAAACCGTACAGGAGCAGCCTTAGAAGCAGATGGCAACAGTGGAATGGACCCTGGGCTTGGCTGCAGGACCAAGCAGACAAAGGCACCACGGGGCCCTGCTCTGTGGATGTGTTTTGGGGTGGGTGTGCAGGAGGAAGCAGCACAAACATGAAGCATGAGTCAGAGCCACACCTCGCAAGTGGCTGTCACCAAGGTCTGTTACTGTTATGCAGGAGACTCTGGCATCAGTGGGAAGGTTTTCTGGGTTGTGGCCAATGAAGTGATTGCTGTGGAGGTTATTAGGTGTAACAGGATGTTTTTCTAGCAAAGGCTAAAGGCAGAAGCTATGTCATTGCTTTGGCTTCCCTTCTTCCAAACCTCCACTAGGGATGAAAATGGATCCCAAGGTGGGGGAAAAAACTTTGAAGGTGCAGTCAGCAACTTACTCTCCTTTTTGAACAAGTTGTTTAAAAATACAAATAATTGCATTAGGGATGAGCACATTTTCCAGCTATCCAGCTCACTCTCCCTCTCTAATGCTGACATTTCAAACAGACTGTTATAGAGTTATACCATTACTAGATTAAAAGGATGTCGCAGGCAGCCTCAATTATAAATTCAAGTGATTGTATTAAGTAAAAAAAAACCTCCTGAAAATAATAATGTTAGTTTTATAACATTATTCTCTGCAGTTGTAGTATGCTCCATGAGCAGTAGGGTGAATTACAGAAGCTCTACACCGTGTATCAGAAGGTGGGTAACGTTGGCGCAAAGTTTCTCTTACCTCTACATGATGATTCTCAAAAACTCTCATTCAAGAGAAACGCAAGATGACCAGCAAAATCTATAGTAGCAAAGACTTGCAATTTTCTTCTGCTGATATATGGCTTCTGTTCCTTGAAAAACAAAACAGTCAAAAATCTGCCACTAAAGCACCAAATCCCAAAATAACTCCCAGCAATATAAAGAGTCCAAAGGACCACGCTACAGCATCATAGCACATAGGAAAGCAGGACAGGTATGTGGGTATCTAGATTTGCCCTTTTTTTGTCTCTCACCAAGGCCTCTTTTGCTACCTGCACTGCCTCTCAAGCTGTCAGTATCTTGAGCTTGGACCGGACCAAACTCTTCACCTGCGTTCCCACAGATACTGAGCAGGGTTCAGCATGCCACATTAATGTCACTGGCCCTAGTAGCATTCTGTGAACAGGTCTGGTTTTGCTTTTAACATTGGTAATATTCTCCTTCAGCTAGTGAATGTATATTATTCACTTATTTCTCCATGTGCTCCACTGTCCTATATAGTGTCTACCCAGAAGCCTTTGGAATAACAGGGGGCACAAAGACAATATTTGATTAACCATAAGCTAAAAGTATAATCTTTAATCAATGCATCACTTCTAAGTAATTGCTCTGCAAAGCTAAAATGCAGCCCCTTTCTGCATAAATTACGAAGTGTATTTTAAAGATAATTATGATGGACAGACATCTGGAGCAGGAACATTTCTTCCCAACACTGGGGAGTGAGGACTTGTTCCCTACCTTCATTGCCTAGTTTTCTCCAGTTATCCCAATATCACATTAGGTAAACACTGACATTTTCATTAGATCACTTATGACCCCCAAAAAGTTTAGAGGTTTGTTTGAAGAACTCTCCCAAAAATGCAGGTGCTCTTGGCTCTCCAAAATTCTTCAAAATTCAAAGGAAGGCAGAAAACCTTTCCTAGGATTTACATCTTCCATCTGGTTGAACTATGATGGCATCAAAACAGCCTTTGACATGACATTTTGACATACCTGGTGCTGTGAAGCCAGGAACTGCAGAGGTCTATAGAAACTGAAGGTTTCTGAAAAGGTAACTTGAGTCTTCTCTAAAACTGAGCTCACAATGTACATTGAGTTAAGCCAAAGATTTGGGGAAGAAGTTGCACTCCCTTTCTCCAAACTTCTATCACCTATCCTTAGCTTGCAGCCTGCAAGACAAGACAGGATTATGCCTTCCTCAGCGTAGGTTGGCTAAGGATGGTGACGCATCCACCTGAAGCTGCCATGGAAGAGCTGTAAGAGCCATTACAGTGACAAGTGGCTACTACCTGGCCACTACCCAGAATTAAGTAGTGTATTGTGAGCTATCAAAAAGTATAAGCAGGGATTTCTATTGATTAGAAAAACTGCATTTTATAGCCAGGTGATGCCAAATGCATATTCATATCAGAACCTGACACTTCACACAGTGTATAACGTCACAGACCCCAAGACTCTCAATTTTTTACTATTTCAGTTTTTTGCTCTATCACGGTTTAAAAAAAACAACCAAAAACCAACCCAGCCATCTGTTGCAATTACAGCAATGAATTACACCACCACAGATGGAAGAAAATTCATAAGGTTGCAGAGTCAAGATTTCAGTGATTAGGAAATCCCTGCATTATGCTTGACTGTGCAATCAAAATTTGTTCCCCATGTGCACACGCAGTATGATGTCCCCAACACTACGATCACATGCTCCTTTATCACACGCTACTCAGGGCTGCCTCACTCAGCGCACAGATCCTTGCTCCAGGAATGAACTTGGGTGGAGAGCAAATGAAGCTCTATTTTTGGCACATGAGCACAGACAACAGTCTCTTCCTCTTTCATGCACTGATAGTTCAGAAGCAGGGGCTCCAAACACATGCAACATGCATAGTTGGAGACTGAGTTAGCTGCAAATTTAGGACCAGAAAAATGCACATTGGCAGAGTGAGGCCCTCATGTCCTATTAACAAATGTGAAGTCTTTTTGTGTGGACATATGAGAGTTTCATAGTGAAACAGCTATGAGTTTGTTTGTTTTTTTAATGGGTAATACAACATAATTTCCTCCAAATTTGTTCCTGGAAAGAGAATACTACTTTGGCTCGAATGTTTTAAGAGATGAACCAGCAGGAAAAATTTCAGCCTGCACGAGTTACTGAAAAAATGTCATAGTTTTATATTCAAAGTACTAGAAAATCATAACCTTGGCTGTTATCTCTCACATGGCCTATTCTCAGAAGCAGCTACACCTGAAGGTATTTGGTTTAAGGTAGGTTTGGTGTTTGGTTTGGTTTGGTTGGGTTTTTTAAGCTGTAAGTGAAATTCTGGTCCATTCACAGTTTTTCTTGAAGTTATATAAAATTAAGCTAACAGTTTTGGACAAAAGAGATGAAAAAGAACAGAAAACAAAAGCTTTTGAAAGAGTCCGAATGTTTCAGTTCCAACTTTTGAAAATGATGGGATTAAATTTTTCACTCCATGTGAAGTTTTGAGACCAAATTTACCTCCACTTACTTTTAAAGCACTGAACACCTACATTCAATGCTTTATTTTGAGCCACACAAAAATTGTTGTCTAATCTGATGACCTTCACATCTTGAGGGGAAGGCACTTCACAAGGTGGTAGTGACAAGAGGCCATGTGACAACTGTCAGCAGAGCTTTTCCACAGACTGAAATCTTTTCAATGCAAGATCCCGAAGAGTCTCTTTCCAGGAGTTTTTGGACACATGCTAGGCAGAGGAAAGTATTTCCAAGAATCTGGTTATCTGAGACTCTGTTTTCCCTCTCTGGGTGTGGTTTGGAAGATGCCTTCCAGTGACATCCTCCTCAATCATGCAGTCACTGTTAACTGCATCAACACCTTTGTATTTGGCTAAATTGTTGGTTCAGGGTACCTTCTGATAGTTAGTTGTCGATTGCTGATCTCCCTTTGCACTGCTTGTTTAGTTGGGACAGTCCTCTGCAAGGGCACTTTGGTTCATCTCTGGAAAGCTGGCAGGAGACAGGGCAAAAGGTGTTCATTGACAGTGTTTCAATGCGGTGTTTTGCCTGTCCTTGGAGCAGCCCAGGGGTCACTTCTTCCAGGGGTAACTCATTATCTTTCATGAGTTATTTCAGAAGATGCATTTCTTCCCTCTGGGAGGGGAAAAATTTCCCAAATTCATTGTGTAGCTCTATCATCCTGATTCTAACTGGGCCTATTTATAAATGAAGGCATCTGTCACCTTGCAGAAGAGAGATCAGCTCTACACTTAGGGAGGACGCTTATTTCCTTTGCCATGCAGGAAGCATGAGTCCAGTTGTGCTATGCTATCAATACACTCAGTCTATTTTTCAGGAACAAACTATAAATTTTTCCAGCAAGTGTACTTATTATAAGTTTCTTTGCCAAGTGAAGTGCTGTTGCCTCCCTCCTTGATTATGGTTAAGTAAAAGAGGTTTTGTTTAAATGGGAAAACAAATGGAACAGATTCTCTGGCCTCCCGACACTCGCAGGAACCTTTGCTATGAGGTTTATCACTCAGCAAGGGTAAGGGGGAGAAAATAACTTTTTTGGACACCCTTTGTTATGATATGGACAGCTGATCATAATACCAGATAATTCACAATGACTTACCTTTGACAATGTTTTACAAAATGGTCACAATGGTATGCAAGTCAAAAAAAAAAAAGCTCTAGGGCAAATCCCTAGAAAAGGTAAACTGATTCATACTAGAGAAAATGCCCCTTTGTCTACAGCTTACAGAATTATTCATGCCAAATCACTCCATAGAGAAGTTTGGGCTTTTTTCTTGTTGCTGGACAAGTTACTTAGGGATACAGTTTTGCTGGTTCCTGCATAAGAATAACTGCACGATCAGACCCAGCCTCCATTTAGCTATCCTGCCTCTGCGTCCAGGGCCAAAGTCAGTGCCTGGAACAGAAGATCCTTCATCCATATGACACAGCAACAGATGAGACCCAAAGGTAAACTAAACCCCTCCGCTTCTTTATCCCAGAGGAAAAAGGAGCCAAGTACCTGCATCACCATGTGGCTTTTAGTATTGTAGTCCATAGGTAACTGATTTCACAGTTCCTTAACAGCTCTCAATTTGCCAGCCATGCATTCACTTCTGTGTGCCACCTTCTGCTAGGTCAATGCTAAAAGTGTGTGTGTATATGAAATGCTGAGCTACGGGCACGCCACTTCTGGCATTTTGGATAAAACATCTCTATTTCATCGGCAGAGTTAAAAAAAAAAGCATTACCTATTTCTCTGATCTGAGACCGTAAGAAACATTCAGAGTGGGATTTCTTATCCACTAAACTTTCCGAGGGCTGGCCTGAAGGACATGGGCTCCATTTCCTTGAAATAGCACACAGCGTATTACATCAGGCTTGTGTCTGTCCCAAGCTGAACTACAGAGTAACTGAAGAATGGAAAAAACGTTGCCAGCATCCAAGTTGCCTGTTGCCACCTCCCACTGTAAGCTGCTTATCTGGGAAATGCCTTGTGAATCGGATAGCAGAGTTTCAACCGAAGAGCCACTGCCTCTTCTGGTGCCCCTCCTGCATGAAACAGCCCACCGCAGCCGCAGAGCTGATCCCCAGCAGGACAGCCCTCGCACCACAACGCACCACAACGTGGGAGGAGGGACAGGGTGAACGGCCAAGCACACTGAGGAGGATCGCCCTTCCCGAGCTTTCGTAGCATTGTGTATAACGCAACAGGATTCTGATAAGGAGGGAGGGGGAACGACTAATTTTGCCATCAGATGGAGTAAAATTAGCTTAGGTGAGTAAGGGTGTCTGGCTGGCAGACAGCCCATTTCAAATACAGCCCAGTGAGCTCAGCTCCATGGCCAAGAAAACAGTGGGATTTGTATTTTAAAGTGCTTCGTTAGATCAAGTGCTTGTAGCCAAAGCTGAAAGCAAGTCGTAGGGGGAGGAATGGGGTGGTGGCAGCTGGGAGTCTGGCAGCTGTGTGATCTCTGGGGGCTACAAATGAACATGTAAATTTCTATATTAAGCAGCAAAAGCCTCTATTAGAGTAAAATTGCTCCAGCTTAATTGTTAGATAGGCATGTTTGTTAAAATACAATTTAAGCAAGATCGTATCATTCTTCCTCACTCAAGAGTGTATGCTCGATAACGTCGTTTGTCAGCAACTGCCTATTACGTTAAATAGCTGAGGAATTGCTGGATATCTTTCTGCTTAGATAATAACATTAAAGTTTCTTGAAGCATTTTAGAAGTCTGACTAATCTCTCTGTCTCTCTATTTTATTTTTCTAAAGTGAATTTAGTGTTGGTGAAAGGTTCCAGATTGACAGCCTTGGAGACAGGAGCTGATTGCTTATCCACATAATAGGTACAGTCCAGACAGCTGCAGTGCATGTACCGCTCCCTCCCAGCCACTGGGTCTGGTTCCTGCACCTTGCACTGTCACTTTGAACACTGATGAGCGGCTGCAAGTCTTTGCTGAATGCGTGATGGTGGTGGACATTCACAGGGGTGATACATGGTTTTGTCAGGTTAACCTTCTCAGGTTCCCTTTACAGCCTGAGAAGTTGCTATATTGAATAACTCTCCAGAAAAAAGCAGCAGGAGCCTAACTTAGTCTTATCTACCTCCTTTTGACTATTAAGGGAGCCCTGGGACTTCAGGCTCACAAAGGTGCAGTTAATAGGGAGTCTGTGTGGCTCACTCTGATTTCCTGAGAAGTGATAGCTTTTGTGCAGGTGCTTTTCACTACATGCAAGCAAACAACTGCAGCTTCAAATCAGTCTTGAAGTGCAGGCCTTGAGAAATGCCTGCAGTTGAGAACTAGCAAAAACATGGAAAATAGCCTTTGGCTGAAACTGCCTAAAAGTGCAACAATCAGAGTCAGCCAAACAACAGAGGATTTTTTTTCATTTGGTTCTGACACGTATAGAGCTGAAGCCACCTGGATGCCTGGACAATCATCAGCTGGCAACAACATTCAGACACCAACAACCCAAGATGCATTTGAATGACAACCTAGCTACAGGAAAGCTAATGATATATGGTACTAAAGCTATCCAAGTCCCTAACTCACAACTTCACTCTCCATTCAGTTCTCATTACTGGGCATTCCCACATACTGAAAGATGTGTGCATTTCTAGGAAGGATATCATGCTGTAGTAGACATGACAACTTGTGGGGAAGTACTTTGTGGAGGATGCAAGGTAGAAAAGGCACCTCTGGAAAATGCATCAAGCTAGAAAAGTGCTGTTGAGTGCTTCACATATTGCATTGTCAGATTTTCTCCCGCTGGCAGCATTTGAAGGTCTGCCTTGGCAAATCCTACTAAATCCACACAGTACATAGAGCAAACAGGTAAAAAAGCACCAAATCTAACCAAAGTGGGTAGATCTGTATGCTATCTTAAATAAATGAGGATATTCCATTTGTCTGTCATTCCTGTTTTCATTTGTAGAAATGTTATTGCTCTTTGGATACCAATATGGCAAGCAAGGAGGTAACAAACTAAAGCAGGCTATTACTTCTTCATAGTGGACAAGGCCTTTCTTTTCTCCAGCCAACTGCCTCCAAACATCCACATTCAAGCTCTGCATTAGCAAGCTTCCTTCTGTAATGAATTGGGGCAGTTTCTGATATCAAATCTTTGTAACAGCCAGAGTGAAATGCAATCTTAGAGAAAACCATACTAGATAAATGACATTTACTCAACAATTCTTAGGTTGCTCTTAAAAAAACTGTAATTGTTGGAGGAGGGAGGAGGATAAACAACAAGTCTCAACAAGGAGAAAGGTTTTACACAATAGTTCCTTGTTTTCCAAAATTCCCCCAAACAAACATCACAGTGGCAAATTCTATACTTTTATTTCATTCTGTTTTGGCTTTCAGAGGGAGAATATCTACATCCCCAGTCCTGTAAACACATATGTACGTTATTAATATATATCTTATGATTGCTATTTCACGGAGCTACTCCCAGGTTACAAAGTTTTGTTTATACACAAAAGCCTTTACAGAACTGGGGGTTTGTCCTCTTACATGCTTATTCAAATGCAATCAAACATTATCAATTTAATTTCCTACCATAGGAATATTACAATTGCAAATAATTTCTCTTTTATCCCAAATATTGACTGTTCCAGGGCACAGGGTGAAATTGCAAACATTTTGGTTATAGCTCTAAGCAATACACACATCGTAAGTGCAATGAGCTGAGCTCACTCCAGTCCCAGAATTGATTTGGCTTCCATACCTCTGCAAATTAGGTTACATATTTCCATGCTCAAGTGAAAAAACCAACCTTCAACTTTAATGCTCAATATTTAAACAAAGTGCTTCATGTTTACACACTAAGTTAGTTTTCTAAAATTAAGCCTTTGCCTAAGTTGGACAGAAAATAGTAATAGGTGAACCTCAAACCATTGGAAGGTTGGGTCCAGTTCAGAAGCTTATCCAAACCCCTTCTGTGTTTAAAAAACATTGGCTTAGAAACTTGCAAGAACATGAGTCATCTGGATGCCACTCTGACTTATTATAGGCCATCAAACTTTGAGTGATGGTCCCCAAGTTCCCTTTCTGATCACCAATTTGGCTACTGCTTTCAAGTTTAATGATGCTGAGTCACACCGATGATAAAATCTTTTGGAAAACCAGTTTAATCTGTCAGCAGAGCCACAGCCAAATGTAGGTCTGTCTGAGCCATGCCCTGATTTGCTCCCATCTCAGGCTGTTCCAGTCCACCCTGGAACATTCCCCAAGGCCACGGCTGATGCAAAGGTGATACAAAATTAATAGATCTGCATTTGACTCCCCAGCCTTCCTATTACCAGGGGTACTCCAGAAAGGCCCTAAGATTTTACCTGCAGCACCTCTCTGTCAGTTTGGTTTATGTTAAGAGCCACAGAAAAATGTCAAATCAAACCTTGTGGCTAATGCAAAATGTACATGGTTGATGCAGTAGAGTTATATAAACTCATGACAACTACATTTACCCAAACTACACCCCAGAGCTGGGCACTGCACCATAGGAAGAACAGTTTTTCTTGAGACTGAACATATGTCTACTGTAAAGAGAAAGTTGCACGCTCTACAGCCATCCTTAGTGACTTATCTCTAGAGACTGTCCAAAGCCTTAAAAGGTGGCTGTGGCCAGGTCTGAGTGAACTTGGGGGCCTTCAGAACATCACATAGAACTCTTGTTCTGTTAAAACTCACCATTAATCCACCAGGTTGAGGCATCCCATCTCACTTTATCTAACTGTTTATTGTAGGATGACGTGATCCACCACAAAAATCATATCAGCCTTTATACACCAATAAACAATTGAAATAGTCTTAGCTTGATGGTCCAGAAATAATAACCATTCTTATCATTGAGAGATAAAGGGAGACAAGAAAAATTAATAAAAAAGGAATAACCAAGCTTTCTGGAGCCTAAGCAAAACTTGATACAGCTCAGCACTTCAGTTAAGTCACGGTCTTCTTCAGCTTCAGTCTTAGTGGAAATAAACCTACATAGTTAGCTGGTGCCATTGAGTTCATTTAAAAAAAAAACAATAGCTAGGGGTTGTTTTGCAGACAACAGTGAGCTGGTTAAGCATGATTCTTAAAAGAAAAAAACCCAACCACAACAAAAAATCCTGTTTAAACTCCTCCAAGGCTTTATTCAAGGCCACTGATGTTAACAGAACTCCTCACTCCCTTTATCATCTTCTCCATCAAAAATTGTTCTTCCTTCATAGAATTACCTAACTGACATTTAGGCCAGCCTAGATGTCATTCTCTGCTCTGCTGTCATTCATTTTAGGGCAGAGGAGTGTGATCATTCACATGCTTGCCAAAGCAGAAGATTGCACCCACTGGAAGACTACCAGGTTGCTGTGACACTGTAAACCAGTTGGGGACAGAATCCACCATAGTGGGAATTTGTCCTTAGGTACTTATGCTTATGGTTATATCATTCCAAACAGAAAGAGAAAAGACCAACAGAGAGAGGCAGAATTTAAGAAGAAATTACTGCCTTTAAGTAATGGCAGTAACTTACACCAAAAGTATCCATTATCTGTGACACTTCTCCAGGAATTTCTGGACCCATTCCTGTCACAACTTCAACGAAGAAACCAGGGCTATGAAAGGACCTAAGCTGTGTCCTCTGATGGTGACATTACAGAGATCAAATTCAATTAAGGGAACCCAAATAACCTATTTTTATTCGTGCAACTTCTGGTAAATTTTATTTCTGTGACTTGAGGTGATTATTTTTCCCTTTTGATACCATTTTCAGTGCATGCCCTTCATCTCCCCTGTGGAGCCAGCCCAAATGTCACAGAGACTATTAATGGTGTATACTTAACACACATACTTACAGTATGTTCATTCTCAGGGAGACTAAACATTATTGAAAGGTTACAGCATTTATTTTGATGTGTGTCTGTTTAACCAATTCTAGCAAATGTTACACAAACACAAAATGGGCTTTCCTTCCCTGTTCCTCACAAGCCACCCTGAGCCATTGATTTTTAAACAGAAATCCTCCCTCAGATCAATGAGGCATTAAAAAACCTGATGCCACAATATGGTGCATGGAGGTAGTTCAAATGTACAGCAGACAGACACGTAAAGGAGAAAGAAAGATTTTATCCTCGCTCCCTGTAGCCCTATTAAAGCCAGTTTGCAGCTTCAAGTCCACCAGTTTCTATCAACTTCTGGCTGCTTTGAGGGACCACCTCTACAGCAGTAATGCGTTATTAGGAAGAATCAACAGTTTGATTCCTCACTATTTTGATTCTCATTTAATGGATGAGATTTAGACGGATTTCTTGTGATTCCTGAGGATTTCCTGTTTTCACTGGAACTGGACATAACAGTCAATAAATACAGCCCTTCCTGTGGCCTTCCCTAGCAAGGAGCACAAGCGTGAAGAAAACATCAAACCAGTAAACCACTGGTTAAAATTTTAATTTTCATATTATCCCAGCTGTTTAGAGAGCATCTAACCATGCATCCATCCTTAACAGTCACCACTCATCTGCAAAAGTGGGATTAATAATCCCCACTGTAGCTACTAATAACTGTTGACTCTTACGTGTTATTTCAAGAGAGCTAGACCTTTAGAAAAAAAAACATAAACAAAACCAACCAAGTATTTTCCCCCTCTTGCCTCAAACTCTGTATAAAATCACAAAGATTTAGTGCTAGGGAAACCCCACGTCACACCTCAGCTGACTGCAGAGAGTCAAGGACATATGAGGCCATAGCAAAGCCAGGTGGTTCTATATATCATGTGCTAGTTCCACCTTGTTTTATCATACCTTAGGAGTTGCTGTTGGGGAATGCATCCAATGCCATCAGAGCAAAGTGCTAGCATGAACACTGTTCACACAAAGCCAGAATCATAAAGCAGTAGCAGCAGCTAATATTCAGAATATTAGGAAAGCTAATGAATAGGTTCCTTCAGTATACATCCCCAGTCCAAAAATACAACCTTCCACTGCCAGTCACTAATTAAATTCAGTGTCTTGTCTTTATGCTGGACTCCTTAACTAAAAGGTCAAATATGAAAATAAGCTAAGAAAAAACAGCCTGTCCTTTCCTCAAGCATCACACTACTCTGACACCTTGTCCTTGGACTCTAAGCTGCCCTTTTTCTCAGAAACTTATTGTCAAGCAACTAATGCTTCATGCCCTCCTTCTTACCTACCTTCTCACTGCTGGCCAGCGCAGGCATGTGCTCAAGCGCTCCCCAGATCTGGAGAAGCTGGAGCTGCAAGGAGGTTTGCAGCTGGGGGCAGCTAGGAAGTGGTGTCAGAGGCCTCACTGGCCTCTTATTTGCTCCCAAAGAGTCCTGTAATCCTACCTGTGCTTTCTCCAAATGGACAAGAGTTGTATCTTTAGTGATACTATGGGGTAAAGGAGGAGCTTGGAGTTAGGCCAGTAGAAGTAGAATAAAAGAGCAGCTGGTTCTCCACCTCAGCCACTCTTCCTGCTCTCCACAGTGTCCTTGCATTAATGCCTGTCATGTCCCAGCCCGTCAGACTGGGAAGCTCTCTGTGCACTGCTTCCATCCAAGCAACCTCGGAGGAGAGAAGAAGAGCGATGCTGTCCCTCATCTGAACACAGTAATCTTTGGTCCTCAGGAGATGTTCCTGAAATACCCTTGGCAGGGCAGACAGCCCACTGATGCTATGGAAGGGAGCTTAGCGGCTCTTGCACAAATAGGGATCAGCATTTTCTCATGGCCAAGACTGCAGCCTTAAAAATAAGGAAATAAAACAGATACCTAAGACTTGGCAATATCTCCATTCCTTTGCCAATCCTGAGAAGTAACAGGGAAGGTTGCACCCTCTACTACTGTAGAAGAGGGTCACTGGGGCAGTGGTCTCCAAATGTTTTACCAGTGGCTACACTTCCAACTGGAAGCATCATTTCATGTGAACTTGTCAGAGCCTCGTGAGCCTCCATTGTGCCAGAGTCCTGCTGGGAACACGGCAGCCTCCTTGGGGGACCAGTGCACAGTGGGTTCACGGTGACCCATTCCTATCGTGGCATCCCATATTGTTCCTGTTCACTAAGGATATGTAGGGGTGGACTTGTGGGGACACCTGCAGCATAAAGAAATGCCCTTCTCTCACCTCAAAAGAGGAACGAACCAGAAAAGTACAAAAACTTCAACCCAGTTGGAATAAAACAGGAACTATTCCCAAACACGACACCAAAGCTCTTACTGAAAGTTAAAAAGCAAATATTTTCACAATTCATTTTTCAATTTCATGCCACCTCTGCACTAATTACTTGCGGCCACGATCCTGCCTGCCAAAATGTTACAAAATGCTGCCAACCAATGCTACAAGAGAAATCTTTTGGGGGAATTCTCACACAACAGTCCCACAGCCGCAAGTAATGATGAAGAGAGATATGCTTTGAAATAGCCGCCCAGAGCACTTCATCAATGCTTCCCCAAAGCAGGTCTCCAGCCCCCTAAAAGTGCCCTCGCCCTCCTCCGCCCCTCCCCACGTTTGCAGCAGGACCGGTCCCTGGCAGAGGCTGCACTATATGGTATATAATGCTCTACAGGGTGTTAGGTGGCTGTACATGTGTAGAGCTGTTGAAGCAAGAGGAATCAAACAGCTGCATAGTTTCTGACCATCTCAGCACAACAACCCCATGTCGATACACGGAGAGGAATGCAGAGACCTCAACAGTGCCTCTCGACACCCATCTGTTTTTTAGAGTCAACTTCCCTGAACTCCTCTGCAAGCTATTAGCAGCTGAATGTCCAGTCAAGGGCTATGTTTTGTGTGTGTGCTTTAACTCCAAAGTAAACTTTTTTGCCTCGAGAAACATGCAACACAATAAACTAATTTGAGTTGAGCTTAGTTTAATCTTTCTGGGCTTTTTGTTGTTTTGATCTGATCCCAGAAGTGGAAGTCTGGTTTAGGTATCGTGTTTTTGTTTTGTTTTGGGGTTGAGGGTTTTTTTCCCCTCTTTCTGGGATTTGCTCTCTACAAGCCAGATTCCTAGGTTTGACAAGTTCTGTTTTATGCTACTTACACTGCCACCTGCGCAGCCGGAGAGAGATTTAAAAGGCTGACTTCCCTGTTGGTAACAGCAACAACAAGCAAACAGAGAGCTGTGTTCTGGACAGGCTGACAGGAAATTTGCTTCTTTTCTTCATATTAATTTACAGATGTCTCCTTCCCCATTTTCCTATGCCCTATCCTTGTACCTGGCCAATGCTTTTCCTCCACATAGTGCACTTAAGTAGTTCTCCTGCCACATTAGTTTTGTTTAATAATCCTCTTTTTTACACTTACTAATTTTGCCACTGCCTGAAGACAAAGTGACAGGGAGCCATGCAGGTACACAGGCTGCCTCAGGGACACTGCTGTGGCAGTTGCGGCTGGGCAGCATCACCTCCATGTCATCTCACCACGGCCCTCACCAGGCCAGGAAGACCCAGAGACCACAGCCGTCCCGTCAAGAGCCCAGTGCCGTAACTTGCCCAATATTGAGGCAAAACGAGGCCACACTTTGCTGACTGGTGAAGTGATTCATGTTGTACAGAGAGTCCTGCACGGGGTCAAAAGGAGGTTCAGGAGACCTGATTCAAAATTTCTTGCACGGCTGAACAGACCACAGGAAGGGTGGGGAGCAACAGCAACCAAGCAGAGAAGAACGAGGTTCACTGCAGCCCAAATCCGGCAGCATCAGCCTGGATATTTAGGTGATAAGCTCAACGTACACAGTTCTGCTGCAAATTTTAATTTTGGAAAACCAAAGGTCAAGGGATTGGAAGTTTTGCTCAGTTGCTAGAAAGGTCTGCCAAGCACTACTGTAACAACTCAGCTTTCAGAGTACGTACAGGCACAGTAACGGAAAAGGAAAAATAATAATAAAAA
>VZTL01021290.1:0-12529 GCA_013400535.1 Scopus umbretta
CCTTCCTACCCTTGAGCAGATCGGCACTTCTACCCAACTTGGTGTCATCTGCAAACTTACTGAGGGCGCACTCAATCCCCACATCCAAATCAAAGCTCACATGCAGAACCCTGTCCTTGCATAGAGTAGATTTTTTAAATAGCCTTTTCCAAATGGAGCTTAACTAAAATCTTTCACTCATTTAAACTACACATTTAACTAAATGCACTAGGAGAAATTATCAGGCTTGTAGAAAGCTCTAATTATGTTGTCAGGTATGCTACCAAATTTATAGGTAGGTAGTACTGAGAGAAGCTTTTTAAGACAGCCATCATTACCCTAAGTTTTTGCAAGCAAACACTTAAGTTTTTTATAATTTACAAGCAGTCAGATGACGCAATTTGGCTCAACAGTTTCAACAGCATTCTATGGTCTGACCTTGAGATAAGCTAAATTGACTTCTACAGATACAACTCAAAACACAAGGTAATAATAAAGAACCCTCAGCTGTTCAGCTTCTCTACCAAATGAGCCAATGCAACAGATACTTTTAGTAGCAATCTTTCACAAGGATTATTTAAACAATCGAACATATAGCAAGCTATCCCCTCTGCCTCTTCCCCCCCCCCCCCCAAAAAAAAAGGTAAATTTTCAGGGACAACAAATTTTAAAGTTATTTACTATGTACTTTCCATACAGTCAGCACTGTACAGAGATATAAAATGCCCAACTCAAAGCAATACAAAAACCCATTAACCTGTTCCAACGGGCTGATGAAGCACACAAAGTCAAAGTAAACACATTAGTGAAACTGAAGCAGCTATAAATCTGCAGGGGTTTTCTACCACTTAAATCTGGCAGTGAAGTCTGTACCTGCACATTGTGCATTCTTTGATCCTGCAACCTCCTATTACAGAACTACCACCTGTTTTTTCCTCAGTTTTCAGGCTTACTCCAGCATGTGTTTTTAGGGAAGGGCTTGTTTTACATTGAAGCCTTAAGGCCGTGTTGAAACCTGAGTTTGGTGAACAGACAAAGAATCACTTCTGATTATAAAAGCTATTTAGACCCTTAGCCACTTTATGAGAATTAACTGCATGAGTGGTGTTTTGATTTTTTTGGTATGGGAAGTTGCAAACACTTCTGTTAGATAGGAGCAAAGGTAACAAACTGAAAAATGTTGAGAATAACACATGGTAGAATGGCTAAAACCACAGCTATACAGACCAACCTAAATTTAATGCAAGTAAGCAGATGTTTTTCATTTCAGCTGCCTCTCAAACTTTTTCTTAATTTATAATCCAAATTCCCACAACAGTGGAAAAAAAGATCAAATATGTACATCATCTTTGCTTCTATCACAACAAGCACTAAACCTCAAACAAGAAAGTTTAATTTACCAGATGTCAACATTGCTCTATTAGTAAAATTTGTGCTTAACGAATCCATCACTCTCCAACACTACTCTGCAGTAAGGAAAGATAGAGAATGACCAAGCATCTTGGTATCTCCAGTAACGACCCCACCACTTTCAATGCTGCAGACAAAGTTGGTAGCACACTGCAGGAGATCCATACCCACACTTGTGAAATTACAGATCAAAATTACACCATTTCTTCCTTCAGTATGATGATACATACATTAACCATCACCAACACTCCAAAACACAAACACACTTTGAAGCCCCCATTCATTCTTCCTCTCCCATTTCTTCAAACCTGTTTTGCTAGTGAAGGTAAGAAGAACATAAACCCATTTCTTTGTTTACAGATAGTTTATATTTACAACAGTGTCACAGAGAAGGCAAGGAAGACAACTACGGAGCAGATGATACAGGGCATGAAAGCTATTAAAACCTACAGATCTTTTACTGAGCACCTTCAATGAACTTGTGCAAAGATTGCCTTAGACCCTGATTTTAAGGAGGAAAAAAACAACAACAACAAAAAAAAAAACCAAACCCCAACACCAAAAGCCAGCATACAAGGAGAAAGAGACTTGGCTGCTTTGACAACTGATAAGTAAATCAAGTAGCAACTTGTAATCCTGGACAATGATGGTGATCAAATAATCATTCTGGAGATGACAAATATAATGGAATTTGGCATCCAGACTAGTAAACATACCTCACTTCATGAGATTACGGCTCTGGTCAAGAGCCCAGAAGACAGAGTGAAATAAAGCAATAAGCATCCTTAACCTTGATGTGAGAAATAGAATACATACCATAATTTCCCCTGTATCTCCACTCCTTTTTAAGAGCATGGGCTGAAAGATACTTACATACTTATACAGGTGCTGGCAATTACAAATATTTTCTTTACCTTCCCACTGGCTAATTAGGGAAGATACAAGGTTTTCACATATTTAGAAGTTCCAAGACTAGCAGAATAATTCTGTCAACATGAGTTTGTCAATAATGATTCTCTCCACCTCCTCAATTCATGCAGTCATAGACCCAAATGTTGGACAACAGCAAGAAAAGATTTGTCCATTCTGTGAACACATGCTTCTCAACCGCTGGATGTGCACTTGAGGTGCCAAGTAATGACTAGATCTCTACAGCCTAAAAATTAACTATAGTTAGATAAATGTCAAAACCAAAATATTTGCAAAACAGCATGCTCTAGGGGGAGCCATAAAACAGATGCCATCTCCTAATGTTTAACAGCAGGACATTGGAGTATTTACAGCAGTACTGAGCTTCTGTGGAGTCTTAAAAAGTCATAGCCATGTTAATCAGAATTTCTTTGCCCACTTTATTAGAGTTTTATACGTGTAGTGTAGATTAAGTTATTCTTACATGTCTGTTACACATTCAGTAGGTAATGGAATCATTCCTGTTGAGTGTCACAGGTAGAATTGAGTACACCAAAAGCTTTAATTAATACCTGGTAGCAAAGTTACTTTCTCAGATTAGTGTAGCTACAGTTAGCTATTCACCCACAAAGCATCAACCCTTTTGTATTCTTTCCCCACCCACCCATAAAAAGCTGCTCTTTGAGCAAGTATCTATATCCTAGAAAAATTAAACAAAAATAAATACTGCTAGGTTTTGGAGTTAATGCAAATTAAAAGGAGACACCCCCCCCCCAAAAAAAAGCATTTCTGATGTTTCTTTCATGCAGATACTCAGAAAAAACAAGCATATACAATGGATTATATTTACTTCAAGACTGCTCTCCAGCTCTGTGAACAGAAACTGAAGTGGGTTTGGGTATCACCAGCTTTCAACAGTGCCATCAACATTGCTTACACTTTCTCAGATTGTCTCCCTGAAGAGAGATAAGAAATGAGACAGAAAACATAACTACCTGACAGAGGCCAAAGTTTCTCTGACTTAGGTAATGCTAGACCACTGATGTAGTCTGAAAAGCTCAGATGGGTACAGTGAAGTTCTATTGTGATATAAATTAAGACCACCTCTCCTAGAAATAGTCTAGGAAAGGCTTAAAGCTTTCCAAAACTTGTCAAGAGAGCAAAAGACTTTGGAGCCCAGATTAAACCAAAATCCACTTTGAAAGAAAGGTGACAGGGCTGTGCTAACAACCCAAGCCAAAAACACCCACCCAACCCTCCAACACTGCTCATTTCCTCAAACCAGTTTTATTACATGGCAGCAAGCCAGGGGTAGGACTGCATCATGTATTTATTTTCAAGTTTATTTATAACATGTATTGTATGCCATTTAAATATTGTTAAAAGGACCACTTGAGACTTCCTACACAATCTTATGCTGTTTCCATTTGCATTTTCTTAATATAAGTTACAAAAATAATCTGGTTAAAGGACTCATTTTAATACTCTCTCATTTCATTGACAATATACATTGATTAAACTTGCAACATCAAGTCCTTTATTCTGAACAAAGGTATTTACTCTTAAAACTGGTTAGACAAGAGAGGAGGATAAACTAAAAGAAACAGTGAAAAAACTAAATTATAAAATTCTTACGGGTGTTTACCTAAACTCTTTCCTCTTTTTACTGAGCTACCTCCTCAACTCAGAGCCCAGCTGGCCTGACAGCCCCATTAAACATGCCCATCCAGTTGAAGAGGTGAGACACAGACTCCAGAGTTACTTGATCACTGCCAAGATACTGCTGACACTACGTGGCTAGAGATGGATGCATGTCTTGTTTGACAAGAAAAAACAGGGAGACTAGGTTGGTATGATTGATAGTTTCTCTGTCAAATGCTTCACAGTCCTGAAATATCTATGTTCTTGCACCTCCCTGCATCACTTGAATAGATAACTTTATTCTAGCAGTTGTTCTACAGCTAGGTTTGCTATTTTATCTCCTTTCACAAGCTGAAGTAGCATGGGATTTGATTCTCATTTCAAGAAATATTGCAAAAGGTAGCTGGACTTAGAGTAGAAACATGCTTGTCTGTCTGTTAAATGAACTACTATGTATATGCTCACAAATAGGGAGGTAGAGATAAAATCAGGTACGTGTGAAGAAGGCAGACAAGCTTCTCAGTTTTCAGGTTATTACCAGAGTTATCACACTATCTATAGGTCCCCTATGAAACTGTTATTGGAGGACTGCTTACTGTTTTACATAATGCAATACTCCACAAAGACATTTTAGCAGTAAAGAAATGCTCTCGGAGCATATGTTGTTCCAGGAGATAATTTAACTTGTCTGACAGGACTCAAATTTGAGTACATAAGACTTCTAATTTGTAAATTAAATTAAATTCTGCAGAGCATATCAGGTTCACAGAAAAGCACAATGCACTCTTTCAGGATTTCACTGCTGCAATATAGATCCCACCTCCTCCTCGTGTTCAAAAAACACGTAGATGTGGCACTTCAGGACATGGTTTAGTACGCATGGAGATGTTGAGTTGTCAGTTAGACTAGATGATCTCAGAGGTCTTTTCCAAGCTTAATGATTCTATGATTCTTTACGACAGCAATTTATAAGGATTTGTTGAGGAATACTGTTGGGTTGGGGGCAGAGGCATTACTTACGTACAGAGACCGGTTTTCAAGTTACTTCAGTAGAAATATAAGGCACAAAATTACATCGGGATAATTTACTTTTTCAGAGATCAGGTTTATGCCTTCAATGTTCAAAGTTCCAGATTTTTTCTGAGATCGATACAATCCATTACATTCTTGTCTTTTGCCTCCAGCTTACAATATTCAGACTCACTTAAACACACCTTTCGGTAAAACCTGAGTGATAAAATATCTGTTGCAAAACAAATTATCACTATTATTAAAAGCTTCAGAACAAAAGATTTGTGACTACAAGTACACACTCACAAACAAAAACTGTGCACCTGTTCTTTATTTGGTGATGTGAAATTTATTCTTGATCCAGTATTCCCATTTATAACTAAAAGAATGACTAGAGAAAAAAAAGATATTAACACTTCAAAATTAAACAATGAATTGTGAGCACTTTGGAGGATGAAGTCAACTTACTGACCACTTGCAAACAAGAGAAACAAAGCGGCAAAAACTGGAAGAAAGTGAGCTCATGCAGAAGGATTTAAAAGAGCAACTATATTTTACACCTCTTGAAAAGACATATCTCTAAGCTGATCAGAGAATGAGTAAGCTTAATGCCAACAGCAATACACAAACAGCAATTCAGTGATATGGTTATATGGATGGTAGCATAACAACCAGGCTTAAGCAAGATAACAGACCACATGACAAGAAGTGGTCCTATTCTTGACTGATAAATTAGAATATTAAAAACAAATATTAACAGACACACTTACACAGCATTTCTTTGTCTGTTACAGAAATGGCTTATTTGCCCCAAAGTCATCACTGAAGAAAGAAAAGAGCGCTGTAACAGCACATCAGAGGCAGGACACAAATACTCATACAAGAGCTACCTACATCTTACTGACATTGACTGCTTCCAATTAAAGGCTAGGAAAGACAGCATGAAGAGACTAGAGTAACTGACAGGAAACAATAAATACCAAAACCACATGAAAACATTGAATTTTTTAATTGACACCACCACAGCTTCATATATCTAGAACAATCAAATGACTGACACAATGTTGGCCTCTTTCAGCATAAGGCCAGAATCCCAGAGATCAGCACAAATTTGACATTACACAAGCAGGCAGTCCTCTGTTTATTTATAGGTACCATTCTGGAAACAAAACTAACATTAAGAAGAAAAAAAAGACATCAAGACTTACTTGTCAAGGAAGTCCTTGTCCACAACTGCACAGATATCAAGCAGAGGATTTCCCATTCCAAACAGGACATTTTCACTGTAAGAGAATCAATTATTTAGAGTTAGCTTACCATTAGTTTATTGTTGCTAGTATAACATGTTGAAGACTTATTTTTCATTTCAAAAGTTTTTCTTTAATACAGCTAAGGAACAAAAAGATACACATTTTGGCCAGCACAGGAGTCACATAGAGACCTGGCATAAAGGCAGAGTCAAATCTGAGTCAAGTATCGTCCTACAATAATCTTTGATCAATATATAAAGGTATACATTCCGTTAAGCTATCATTCACTCAAAGAATTAAAGCTGCATGCCACATTCAGGAGTTTTAAAGGACTGCATTCAGGTTGTAATACCAGATTTTAGACAGGGGGAGCATCAGACCAGGTTATAAGAATTTCACTGAACAGACTTAGTTGCTGGGTTCACTCTGCTGCTGACCAATAATTAACAATTTAAGTCTGTTTTAATAAACTGAAATTAAAAGACTATGGTTTCTGCATTGACAGCCATCTTAAATAGCACAGTTGTCCACTGATAAGAACGTACGTACTTTTTAATCAATTTGAAATTCATTACCATGACTTCTGCCACAAAAACAAGACATCAGAAACACTAGAAACAGCTGAAAGAGCTGGCTTTAACTTTTTTTTAGATTCACTCAGAAACCATGTGTTACATTTTCCTGAATAGCATGTACTTGGGTGATAATGCAGTAAGACCAAAGGATTAGATACATGGCCCAGTGTCAAGTAGGAGTGAATGCAGCTGTTCTCAAAGGCTGCCTAGAAGTCCACCGAAGCCCATCACATTCCTGGCTAAGCTAACATCTGCTACCTCCAACTGGCAAGGCAAGCCCTTGCTCCAGACACCGAAGGTAGCTCCAGTATGCCCACCACACACGCCTCCCTCTTTACTACGTTTCTATCAAGTATTTGCAAACAAAGCATATTCCCTGTCCCTCCATACCCCCAAAAGTACTACTGCAATGCTGCAGTTGGATCCCAAGTTTATCTGCAGTTTATCCAAAGCTGAGTAGCGGTGTCAGCTGAATCTCAAAGTGAGTTTTCAGTTGTTCTGGCCCATTTAGAGCAAGATAAATGTTTTAGAGACTCAACCTCTGCCTACTAAATGATAGGTTTCATTAATTTCTACTCAGCAGGATAAGAAAAAAGAACACAAAATGAGCAGAAAGGGGATGATATGGAACAATCTCATTAATTGTGTCCAACAGAGGTTGGAAACTCATTTACTTACTTCCTCTCACAACTGCTATGAAAAGCCCTTAGCTGACAAATATTCGTCAAACTTGAAGCTACTTGACTTACAGTCAAACTTCTTCCTCTTTATGATGCTACATTAGCCTCCATTAAATGCTAAATTCTGAAGCCCGGAAATGAAGAAGTGGAAAACATGACTAACAACCTTGATACTGAGACACAGCAAACCATACTTTAAGTATCCTATTTTTTTGTTGTAGCTTTAAAGACAGGCCTTTACAGCCCATTTCACCATAAGTGAAATGTGGAAGGCACTGCTTTGTGAAGACGGAGCCAGAAATCCAGCTCACTCCTGAGATGGGTAACATCCGCTTAGTAGAAACCTGTAAGACTCACTAAATACTAAGAATTGATTCTTCTAAATAGCATAACCATACATTATATCTAGCTAGAAGAAGAGGGAGAGACAGATGACAGTTAAGAAGACGTAAGGATAAAGGGGATTGCAGTTGGAGCCCCAAGAGAGCACATTCTCTCCATTTTAAAAACTAAGCATTGCAACAGTAGTATTGCAGGACAATGAATGAACAAGTCACAATTCTAGAAATGCTGAACGCAGATTGTCCCAAACTGTATGCTCCCACATTTAATGTTTAGCTAATTCTTACATTCTGTGAAATCCTACACATCAATAATTTTACACCTACACTTCAGAAAAAAACAACGCCTATCGTGGATAACTTCTATATAAGACAAGTATCAGCACTTAAGTGTATGCTATGCCAGAAACCAGCAGCTGTGCTTCAAAAACTCTCCGAAATATAGCTGACTTGTTGAGATCACTACCTAAGAAGAAGTTACCTTGTTCAAGAGAAAAGCAAGATAGAAGCTACCAAACACTCAACAAGCTGCAGGCTGCAGAACATACTGGTCAATATCCTTGAAGCAGCTTGAGAGCAACTTTGTACTGGTTTAACATCCACAGAAGCTCTATCAAGGCCAGTAACAGGCATACGAACTCCTAATATGTCACCAGCAGCAGGAGCTAGCACTTTCAGTGCCATTCATTACAGGGAGCTCTTTACATCACATACAAGTCCTGTGCCAACCCCAAGCCTGCCTTCTCCCACAGTATTTTATAATCGCCCCCATTCAAGCACTCCAGAGGCTGTGTAGTAGGATGCCATCTGGGATGGAAAGTTCTAAAAGCCAAGGTAGCTATCACTAGACTAGTAAGTGTATGTTCAGAAACATTCCCCTGAAGCTTCTGGGCAAACTCTCCCCAACTTCAGCACAGTTTTTTCCCGCAACCAAATGTAGGATGGCAGAAATTGACTGCTTTTCAAACACATAAAATCTTGAGTACATTAACTGTTTGATTTCTATGAAGAAAAGAGGTACACAGGTTATAACACTCAACTTATTTTTGCAAATAATCTAAATACATGAGCTAATATATACTAATAGCAAGCCTTGTGTTTTCAATTAACATGTACTACTACATTTTTGGTTATTTCAGCTAGATGTTTGAATTAACTAAGTCCCAAGGTACTAGCACTTGCATCCTTAAAACTAGATATTAACATTCTGTTTGCGAAAAGGAGAAAAATCTATACACTCCATTTGTACTGGAGACTGTAGTTGCATCATTCTTTAACTGGCACTGCATTTCGTAAAAATACCTATGTCTGGGCAAAATGGGAAGAGTCTAAAAAAATTTCTTTCCAAGTCACAAATTTTAAAAATTCAACAAGTTTAAGCAGACATTTAAGATCACTGTGATCAGCATTTTCCAATACGAGCTTTGTGAACCACAATCTGGAAAGTCCAATGTTTCTACTGTTAAAGACTTGGCTGTGTAAATCCTTACCATGTTCAACCACATTATTCCAACACTGGCTACATTTCAGTGCAAATCACCCTCCCCTTCCTGAGGGGCTGCAAAGTATTTGCACTGTTACGCTATTGCTCTTTTTTGTGGCACAACATGAGGTATAGCAGTTACTTGGCTACAGTTGGCACCTCTGTAAAAATAATTTTTTTTTTTAAATCACATATATTCTGTAAAGCCACATACTGTAAAAGCATAAAATTAAACATAGTATTTAGGATCCTGGAGAATGCAGAATTTGCAAGTGTCCAGAGCAAGAAACTGAGATATTAAACTGTTACATTCTCACCAAGTTTAACATTTTCAGCAGCACATGTGAACCTTATCGGCCTTACGTTTGCTCTTCAGTCACACTGGACACCTGCACTGATTAAAATTTCATGAATTATTTCCAACCAGCTAGACATAAAACATAGTGAGGAAGCAGCAATAGTTTCCTGAAATGTGAGGTTTCACAATACATAGGTTATTTGGGAAATACATCTCTGCAACAGAAACAGAACAAACACTTGTGTACTCCACAGTCTCCTTGACTCTCTCCAGTCCCTTCTCTTGCACAGGAGTACTGGTATCTAATCAGCTAAGAAGGATGTTCTTGCTTAACTCAACTAACCTACTGCAAAAGAACATTTTGCTCAGCTTTTCAAGAAACAAATGACAACTCCACCTGCACAAATTAAGGGCATATAATTGACTATACACAGTCAGTATGTATGTCCGTGTGTGTGTATATATGCATACATACACACAGAGCACATAAGTGTATGAACAGTATATATACTTTTTAAACTCTAAGAGTAAGATGTTCTTACAATCTAAAACTTGTTTGGACACAGAAATATGCTGTCTATCTAGCAGGCAAAGCTACAGCAACAATGGTAACTTACTTTACAGAAAGCTTGGATGTACACCACATTTGCATTCTAAACTCTTGACAACAAGCAACATATTTAATGAGTTTGTAATTTAACTTTGGACTAGATGAAGAGCGAGTTGTAATTATAAGTTCAAGCAGTGTAGTTTGTTAAACAGAAATAAATCTTCACCTGCTGATTACGGCATTTTGTTTGGAGATTGCCAAGATGACTGATTTTTCACAAATAGCCAGTGTTTCACATATTACTCTCATGACAAGTTGCAGAAGTAATGAAATTAAGCCAAACTGGATGAAAACAAAACAAAAAACCCAACCAAACAAACAGAAAGAAAAATCATCAGTACTGAGCTGCACTTCAATCATCTTTAGTAAGTCCACCAAATTAACTGTAACTGAATGACCTGGAAAGCTATGTCCAGTTATCACGGTTATACATTACTAATGCTCTTCTGTGGCAGGCATTTTTAAAAAGATGGTCCTGTTTCAAGTTGGCTGCTGAACATTAGCAGTACCGTATCAAACTATCAGACAATATTGTTATCATCCCATGCTGCTATACACTTCAGTGGAAGCACAACATCAAAATATCACTGAAAGCGTATTATCAGTTACTGGCACAGACACAGAGGAATATTTTGAACCTTTGGATAGTGGCCTGTCTTGCTTAATGGGATTTTTTTATTATTATTTCTTAAAAAACATTTCATATTTTTTCTTGTTATTGCTGCAAAAACTTTCGCATCTACATAATAGCAATTAATAGTAAAGGAAGCCAAGTTGAAAATTCCACCTTTTTTATTGCTCTATAACAGCCTCATACTGCTGTGCAGCTGTAATGTACACTTAATACTAACTTCTTATGCTAAGACAATTTACCGTCAGAAAGCCTTGATAAAACACAATTGGGACATTTGGGTGTCCCAATTGCATGACAGCCTGCTGTATGCCTAATCTTCCATTTAGAAGTATAAGATATGGTTTTGTAAGATCTAAAATGTTAGTATTTCCATAGGGCTTGATTATGCCCTTAAAAGTAAGCCAAACAAGGCATGTTCTAAGCTTGTTCTCAGCGTATCCATTTCAGTCACAAAGGAACATTGTTTAACCACATATAACACAAGATCTGAATTTATCAAAAATCATTTATACATGTAGTTAAAACAAAACAGAGCAAAAGCACCAGATTCATAGAATTTTAATAGCTATAAGATCTCGACTAAGAACATCCTTCTCTCATCCCACTTACCTATGCAACATAAATATAAGATGGCATTTAGCATTAACCGTAACTTATCCGATACTAGAAGTACCTCAAAACTATCATTCCATGATTCCAGAGTTCAGACAATTTCCCTTGCATCACTTGTCAGCAAATCACTTTAGCATATAGATCTTAAATATACAAATAGCCTGTAGGACTGCTCACATGCTTTCCTTACTTAGGTCTCAAGTAAAGGCAATATTTGGCTAAGGAGTTACATGTTTACATACTGACTTGGGTGAGTATCTTCAGTGAAGATTTTATTCATTATGAAACTTCCATAGTCTTCTAGAGTGACACATTCACAGGTTCCAATTTAGAAGCCAAGCCTAAAAGCCTTGGCCCTATGTAAGCAAGGCTGCCGCAGAAAAACAAACCAAACCAACACAAAACTGTTCCACCACCACCCGGCTCCTTACGCAGCTGTGCTAACTCCACAAGCTCCAACAGCGAGATACTACTGCAATTTCAAAGAGTTACCATCTGTACTCCTCGGCCAGAATCAGTGTGCAATGTGATACATTGAGTTTTGGGGGTGGAGAGAGGCGATGGGAGAGTTGCCCTGAATGATCCTTGAACTTGGAGTCTGTAACTTTAGGCATTTCTTTAGCAACTGAAGAACTGATCAAAATAACTACACGATGAAGGTTACCAGTCCACAATACCACCCCATCTTAAGACAGAGTGTTTTAGGAAGCAAAACGGGCCATAATAAACCCTTCCACTGAATGTTAAGTTAGGGGGTTGTCATTCTTCAGGTATCTCCGATAAACTGGCACCCCCCCAGTTCCAACACACTGCTAAGAGCCCAGCCTGTTGTTATTACCCTGCTTCTCATTATTTGGGATTCATTTAAAATCAGGTTCCACTCATGGCATGCTGCAGCGGTGCGTTAAGCTCCAAACGCGGCAGCCGGAGTCCCACGACATCCCCGCTCCCGCGCCCACGGCTGGGACCCCGCCACGCAAGGTGCCCGCCCGCGCTCAGGCGCTACCTTCGGCAGCGGCACCGCCACACAGCGACGCCGCACGAACCCCGCCCCGGCCCGGCGGCCGCCGCCCCGCTGCTCACCCCCGGGAGCCCG
>VZTL01021290.1:21949-46876 GCA_013400535.1 Scopus umbretta
GGGGGGGGGCTGCAGGAGGGGTAGCACCCACCTCACCTGGATCTGTCTTCAGCAGCGTTGCTGCAAACATGGTGGTTCTGGTCATGCTGTGCTTGCTTAATTAGCAAGGGGCCCTGTGAGTGTAGATTTGCATAATAATTGCTGGAAATTAATCCATTACCATCCACCACTGTGCATTGCACATCGCTTCTGCCCTGTTCAGTACCTAACAGGGTAACGGAGTGGAGGTTGTTGCTTCTTTTCTTTTGTTTCGGTGCTAATCTGCTTTGAAGTAGCAATGCACTTACTATCTCTTCAGTATGAGGAGTGATTTGTACCCATTAGATGCCGATCAGAGGGGAGGAATAGCTTCACCATTAAATGTAGCTATTGTATAAACAACCAGGCAAAAACATCATACTTGAATAATGAAAATTCGTCTTCACAGAAAGCAGAGTGCAGTATGGGAGAGGAAAAGCTATTTTGCAGGAAAGCACAAGCAAATGAAATTACTCATGCAAGAGGCAGAACGATGGAAGCAGTGGTTTACAAAAGAACTAACTATGCCAACCGTGGCAGTTCCCAGCAGGTTTGAATTGTACATAGCTTCTCATTTATTTAAAAAAAAAAAAAAATCTGAATGGTATTTCACTGTAAGTGTCTAGGATTTAATCCGTGGTGTGTTGGGTGCTAACTCAAAAACACAGGCACACCTGGCTTTAAAAAAAAAAAATAGTGGACAAGCAGATTCCTTCCCATCTGTGTGCACATACCTGAAAATTCCTTGTAGATTGCAAATTAAACATTAAATCCACTCAACACACTTTAGTGCTTAATTTTGCTGTCCTTGTCCAGAAATGAAATTTTCTGTTGTGCAAAATAGCTATGCACCAGCCAAGTCCCAGTTACTCTTTCAAACAAAGCTTTCCTTACAAGTGGTTCTGCATTAAGAATCTTAAATAGAAACATTGTCATGAGGATTCATGAAAGAGAAATTGAAGTCCTTGAGGTAGAGAGGTCTGAACAGCAGGTGACAAGTGGCAGCTGTACTTCATGGCTGCAATAATGGGAAGAAACCTTTTTAAAAAGTTAAGTTCCTTCCTCTTTATTTCCCTTTTATTTTCCCCCAACTTACGGCTTCCCATATAGCTTTCAAAACTTAGTTAATACACAGAAAATAAGTGAAATCCTTTTTATGCTTATTCAACGTAATGCATGAGAAGCTGCTTTTTACAAGAACTTCTTAGAAGATTCTTTAAGAGTTAGTATTCAGGAGCCTGATTTTATTCATATGGGATGGAAGAATTAAAAAGTGCTGCTCTGCTCTCCTGGAAGAGAAGGGTGGTAAAAACGGTTGTATGCCTTCTTTCTACTGTCTGTGTTTGTCCGAGTTGTGGCAGAGTGTAGACACATTAGTAAGAACTGTCATTTACAGCAGGGTTCCAGTGATACTTTTTGGCTCTGATCTAGTATTTCAGTAGTGCATGGCTCTGGCACTGTGCTTGTCCTTTCTGGAACCTCGAGTGCCTCTTAAAATAGAGCCTGTGAAAAAGAGCAGTATAAAGCACTGTCGCTCCAGCCCGTCAGACTTACTGGAGCAGTGAATTGGGAGAGCATGATGGAAAACATCTTCCCAAAGAACTACGGAGACGAGGCTTTTATATCCTTTGATTGGATCCTGCTGCCTTGGCCCTCCAGAGTTCTCCATGGTTTGGCTAGAATATTAGCCTAATCATCAGTCTGTTCCTGGAAATCCCCTTGACAGTAAATGCGTGACAAGATACTCACCTCACCTGTGTCGTTTGGTCCTCTCGATTCAGTAGTGCTTTCAGAGAGTGAATTTCTTAAGTGGTCCCTTAGGAGTCCTAAAGTGGCCAATTCGGATGTAAATTGTCTTAGAAATGTTCGTCTTCATGTAAAAATGTAGTTTTAGCAATGAATTTTTAATTGTTTTGGATTTTGGGGTTTTTTCTTTCTAAGAAACTCTTTTTCAGCTTTTACAGGGAAGCTTTCTGTTCTCACAGGTCCCAAAGGGAACTGCAATTACTCAGATCTAATATCGTTCGATTATTCAGAATCTAATATTGTTCTGTTGGCAAGAGATGGAACTATCTTGCCAGCGGTTAGAAAATTTATACTGGAACTAAATTGATCAGAGGCGCCGTGCAAATATATTACTGGAAAGCTCATCAGTCAGTAGATGAAATGCTGCACAAATTCTTCTGCAGGCTGTGATTGGTTGTTGGTAAAAGCATGGAGGAAGCTGGAAATTTTGTTATGGATACCAAACACTGATTTAAGTCAACTTCAGAGTATCCTCAAAGGACTACTTTCTTTTAAAAACAATTCCAGAAAGTTACTAACATTGTTTTAAATGGCAATAAAGATAAATAAATGTATACTGAGCATCTGGGAAGCAAAGTGTTTGGTCTTTCATAGGGATGATCTTGCTGGTAAAATATGCATCTGAGTAGTTGTACAGACACAAGCACTTTGTGGTGTTAAGATAGAGTTGATTTGATTTGGGGAGTTTTGCTTGACTAACAGAGAGGGACACCAGGCAGTTCTGAAGAAGGGTTGCAAAAATGTTTTTGCTTTAATATGCAGATACCTCAGCTCTGGGAATCTTACAAGTAAAAAGGTTATTGACACTTGAGCAGCAGCAGGCAGATATGCTAACAGTGATAGGAGCCTTACAAAAACTGTGACATTACAGAACATTCACATTTTACTCAGATCTGAGACTTCCAGGTGTATCAGTTTGAATCACAACTTGTAATGTGGTGTCAGAGTTGGTCCAGCCACTTATGTTCAGAGCTGCCATGTTAGCTGTCTTGAAAATGTCGCTGAAGTATTTAATAGGACTTCTCTTCATTAGGTTTGCTGTTTTAAGAGCCGGTGAGTGGGGCTGGGGAGGTGGGGAGCAAAGGTTGTCTAGTTTTGTCACATCTGTGAGACATTTGTGATACATCCTGAATTTACAGGAAAAAGCTAAACTACTGATCAGCTGGTTGTGACAAAAATATTAGCTTTAAAATAGAAATAGAACTGCCTATCTTAGCTTGTTTGTTTCTCTGGATTACTTTAAGCATTTGATTACTTCCCATTCGCTTGTCACTAGAAGTTCATTTCCACAAATACATAACAGAGGCTCAGACAGTCCACCCCCACTAATCCTTCCACCCTTCAGAGCAGCTGGTCCAAATGCAGGGAACATGGAAGCTGTGGAAAACTTTCCCAGTGATGGTCCCATTTTGAGCCATTTTCAATAATTATTACTAGCTCTAGAGGGCATTGCAGAAGTCAGTGATAAATTCCTCACTTCCTGGTTTTCAGAGCTTTGACTATAACTCAGCTTAGTGTTCGGGAAAAGCAGCTGTAACAGTATTTCTGCATTAATTAAATTTTAGAGTACTTAATTGTAGCTAAGGACAAGCGTGTGCAATCAGTCTTTTCCCCGTGCTCGCAGCCTCTCCCTCTTGCCAATGAGCTCCACTTTTGTCTTGTGAGCCTGCTGTGACTTCAGTCCAGATGTTTCTCTGCCAAGAGATTGAAAAAACAGTAACATTGCAAAATCCAGCTTTAGTCAAAAGACATGATGCAGACTTAGAAACAGCATATAGAAGGCGCCATAGTTAAAATATTTAGTTCTTCTGTGAGGACTTCAAATTCTGCTAGTATGGAAATGACTGCAAAGAATCACACGGAGTTTCGTGTGTTAGAGCAAGGATGGGAAGTCAGGGAGAAGCGGCAAAACATCTGCTGGGCTGCTTGTTGCGGCAGCGCCTGTAAGATGCCTTTCGGTCAGGCAGTAGTATGGAAGGCTGTCAGCCTACTAAAAATGAACTCAAGTGGCTTGCTCTGGACTAAAGATGCAAATCGTAATGCACGTATGTCTTCAGCCTGCTTCGCAGGTAGGCCTAAAAGCAGAGAGACGGGAGGCACGTCCTTTCGAAATAGCCCTAGAAGCGCACCTTCGGTATTTACATAGAGGGGTTTTATGCTGCCGCCTCAAAGTGGGGTGTGTGTATGCTGCTGCACAGGTACTGTCGTGATTCTTACATTTTGGTGGTATGCTTTTGCTATTTTTTTTTTAAACTTACGAACATTGATTCAAGACCTTTACCCTCAAAGTGTTGCAGCTCTTAACATTCTTTGCTGTTTGGCCGCAAGTATTAACTTGACCTGTTGGTGTGAGGAATCTTATTAGATTGATTTCTTATGTTCAGCATTTTTTAATCTTTTTTTCTTTGCACATCTAGTGGTCTGATGAGACAGAAGAAGGTAGGGTACTAAGAAATGAATTCAGGGATGTCTGGCACTCAAAAAATAGAGTAGCAGGGAAATCTTCAGTTTTTGGATCATTCTAAGTAATTTTTGTTAAATAATAGCTTACATAAGATATTTTTGTCATAGTACCAGTTGTAAGATATCCAACATGAAATCCACCTTTAATTGGCTGGTGCCAGTTGTTTGACAGTGTGTGGGATAAGTCAAATTACTTAGTCTTGTGTATGATAGACTGATATCCTCACTGCTTCTTTGCTGTAGCCAGCACTGGCAGAGGGAAGCGTCCAAACTGAGCTGCCCTCTGACTGATAGGGCAGGGCTTGTGCCCGTGAGTCTGCCTGCTCTGTGCTTAAGCTGCAAGAAGAGAGCTTCGATAGTCCAGAGCACTTTAAATTAGTGTACTGCTAAAACTTGTGAAGGAGGAAAGGAGTATGTGAGGAGTTTTGGAACTCTTATGATCAAAGCAAAATAATTATGTATCATGGGAAATCCTGTAGTCCTTATCTACCCAGAAGACAGGGTAGGCAGCTTGGTGGGATTTTACTGCTCAGTTTCCACAGATACTGTAAAGCTATAATCTGCCAAGCATGGTCCCCTGGATCAGTTTGCTACTCCGATTCACCGAGACCACACAAACACTCCTGTGAACACAGCTGGTACCCGGGCAGCTTGGGGCAGATGAGTAGACAGGGGCAGTAATCCACCGCTATCGCCCTTTCTGGCTACTCGTGCCCTCCCTCAATTGCCTATCAAGTCGTGGTCGAATACCCTAAGTGGCACTTACGGCGAAAGAAGAGGCCCTGCTAACAGCCATTTCGCGTGCCAGGAGCTCACTGCGGGCACAGCAGAACAAAGTTGCTGTATTTAGGTAGCGATTATGTTGGCCTGCTGCACTGCTGTGCTTGCTAAGAGCATATCGTGACAAATGCAGTTGTTTCTGATCAATAGAATCTGTACAAACATTAACAGCAGGGCAACTGCTAGGCCTTAAAAACACTCTGTCACATGGATCTGATACACAGAGTATCGTCCCAAGCTGCCTGCAGTCCAGCATAGCTTCTCTACAGTGGGCTGTAGATCAAGTCCTCTGGAAATGGAGTCTTACCAGTGCTGCTTGTACTGAAACTCTCCTATGCAGCTTTGTGTGCATTTACTAGGAATTGGGTTTTGTATTTGTTAACAGATATGCTATTGTATCCATATTAAAATGTACAGAGGACTATTCTAAGCTTTATAGCTGATCACCTTCATATGTTTGGACTGCCTTGGTGAGGAACAATACTGACATTCAGTGGTTGATTATACTTGCCACCGTTGTGTGACTCTCCAGGAGATTTTGGAGGGTTTTAATGTTCAGTGCTGGCTAAATTCAGAGCATGTTTAGTTAAACTGGGTTAAAGCAACTGTGTCGAAGTGCCTTTATAAGAATGCTGTGCTCATAGTATTAAAATTGTCTGCTTTTTTAACAAACTGCATTAGAGATTAATTTGGTCCAGGAGAGAGACAGTAGAAACACGCAGTAACACTTTGTAGCTTTGTTTCCTTTCCCATTCTTCAGCAACTTGGCAATCACAGTTTCCAGAAGAACTTCCTCTTATATACCGTATTGGCTTAAATGGATTTTTCTGTCCATGTTTTGACTATTGGTCTTTTTGTGTCTACCACCAAAGACAGTGTGCTCTTAGAAGGAGCTATCTAAGACCTGGCAAGGCCCCAGTGAAGATGAGCACATTGCTGTCATGCATGTGAAGGAGCAGCTGGAGTTTTGAATTTGAAAAGCTGGATGTTGGCTGCCTTCCCACATCTGCTGACTTAGGTGGAGGGAAATAGCATGCTAACTACCTTCTTTAGTAGTCCTTTTTCACCTTCTCTGGTGAGCTTTGGAAGACTTTTGTCAAGATCTGCAGGCCGGACCATTTTTCAGTGTTACAAAGTGTGTTGCGAGGTCAGCGTAGTACTCTGGGCAGTTTAGATTCAGACCCAGCAACAAGAGCTCAGTCTGGATGGAGCTAAGTGCTTATTCCAGTATTTTGGAATGAGGCTTAATCATACAGTGTTTAGACGCCTTAATATATCCGTGGGACCGGGCCATTTACATCCAGATGCTTCTGTGCTGTCTTCACATTTGCATGCCAGAGTTAACAGTAGCGAAGGAGCAAATTTTATCTGCATTTTATGGCATGATCCTGGCCAAACATCCTAATATTAACAAAAACTATGGTAGGTTTTTGGTACCTGTGTTTGGCTTCTCTTGGACATGCAGAGTTGGTGGTGGTCGTCCTGTTTCAAGGTGTGGACACCCAGTAACTGTTTGGTCTCTTCCCAGTCACGATTGAATTCCCCCAAAGGCTAAATAAACTTCAGTTCAGGTTGTCTCCATTGCCATCATCGGCCCATTTCCACCAGCTCCTCTGTGCCAGCAGTAGCACTCTCTGGCAATGTAATAACTTGCATCAGGAAGCTGATCTGACCAGAAACTCCTTTTTCTGGGTCAATTTATGGCTGGACCAGTTTCCTGATACAGGTAATTGCAGAGCCACAGACCTGCTCAAATCAATACCCAGAAGACAAAAGGCATGAATAGCCAGTGGCAGGGGCAGCTTTTTCAACTACAGAATGAATTTATGCAGGATATAAGTACCAGGTTAACTTCACCGTGAGGAGCCAGTGCTTGGGTTACAATTTGTTTTGTTTTCTAAGCCTGAGTTTAAGCTTGGACTTTATTTTTGTCAGAGGATGGTTATGCTTCAGGTCAGCCAAAGCATTATATCTGTCTGATGTAAAGGCTAAAGAGATAAACTCAAGACTGACAGCATTTGTCTCTTCTGTAGATGTGGAGAAAACAGTTTATTCACTTCATTTGAATCAACAACCTAGTTCACTTATTATCTCATTGAAAGTTGAGAAATAGACTGGGAATTAGTTTTTAAAAAAAGGCAGATAAGCCCTTTCCCCATGAATAAAATGAAGGATCAGTGGCTGAGGCATGTTATTTGTAAGTCTTTAAAGACAAAAGAAAAATGTTACATTCCTTATCTGCAGTTCATACTTCCCCTTTTCAGGAGTGAGTTAGCTTTTAAGTGTAAAACATTCTATGTAAACATATTTCATGTGTGTTAAGCACATTTGAGTCAATTTTATTCATTAAACCAGATTTAAACTCCTGGTTTTGTGTGCTTTTAATGAATTCCAACCCTTTATCCAAGTGCAGCTTGGCATAGTTTGTAAGTAAAAGACTAATCAGCCAGCAAATAAAAAACACTTTTTCTAGTTCAGTAGCTGAAAGCTGACAAGCTAAAGAGCTATATCTTTAAGATAGTGCAATTCTTAGTTATGTGTGTAAATGTTACGCAAACTCCTCTGCCATAGGAAACTGTATGTATAAGTTACCCTTACACATTGCCAAACGTGTTTAAGTGAGTGCCAACGCATGACAGTTAGCTTTCCTTTAAGAAATGAATTACAAATGCCAAACAGGGATGAAGTGGAAATCAAGGGTGCTAGCTTCTTGCTTACACTGGGATAGATGTAAGCAAATTAATTCACTGTGAAATATTTTGTGGTGGAACATTCCTCTAAATGCAGAAAATGCAATTTAAAGAAAAGCAGTAAAGCAGATCTTTTTCTTAAATTCACAGTGCATGTTAATAAAAAATAACCATTGTAAGAAAGGGAATCTAGGAGAAGAAATAATGTCAATCCTCATATCCTTTTGTTTATTTTAACTTCTTTGAATGTGTTTCCAACAGAAAATGATCCACAGCCTGTTTCTTATAAACTGTTCTGGTGATATATTCTTGGAGAAGCACTGGAAGAGTGTTGTGAGCCAATCTGTGTGTGATTATTTCTTTGAAGCTCAGGAGAAAGCAATCGATGTTGAGAATGTGCCTCCTGTCATCTCAACGCCACATCACTACCTCATCAGCATCTATCGGGATAAAATCTTCTTTGTGTCTGTCATACAGACAGAAGTGCCACCACTCTTTGTAATTGAATTTCTACACCGAGTAGCAGATACTTTCCAGGTCTGTCACCATTAAATAATTTTAAAATTGAAATAATTCCAAGGGAATTTTTGTATAAACTTCTCTTAAAGAAAGGTAATAAACCTTCCTGTCAGTGACTTTCTCCTTTGCAATTTTTAAGTCAAGCAGCGGTTTATAGAGTACAAAGGCAAAGAAGGTATATTTTGTGTATTTGTTTGATTTACAGGTACCAGTGCATATGCGCTAAAACTGAAATTCCACTTTGTAAATGCTGTCTTTTTTCTGTACGCTTTTGTACTTTTCATGTCGTATAGGTGAACAAGGAGGAGTATGCTGTCATGAAGCATTCTGTAGGGAGGAAAGAGATGTGAAGTGTGAGTCAGTTTTCAGCCTATTTCACAGATGAATAAAGGAACCTCTTGTGAAGACTAGGCATTGCCAAAAGACACTCTGCTTATTTTAGAAGACTGTTCTAACTGAAGATGTGTTAATGTTCACAAGTGGGAGAACCTTTGGGACATACATACCAGTAAACCAGATTACATTAATTTCACTGTTCACGCTGTCTCTATTTCTAACTCGATGATAAATGTAACTTTAACCTATGATGCAGTCAGACTGTAGAAGTAGCGAGTCAGTTTACGCACTAAAATTCCTTGATGTATTGGAGGGTTTCTGTAAGCAAAAAAAACCCAGACAAACTTTTGCAAAGCATTTTAACAGGAATAAAAATCCTCTCCTTTGTAATCTCTGATTTGTTTAGGATTACTTCGGCGAATGTTCTGAGACTGCAATTAAGGACAATGTAGTTATTGTGTATGAACTTCTAGAAGAAATGTTAGACAATGGCTTTCCACTGGCAACAGAATCTAACATATTGAAGGAGCTGATTAAGCCTCCCACAATTTTGCGCTCCGTTGTCAACTCCATCACAGGTATGAAAATAAATAATTTTCAGCGGTGGCTGGCTGCTCAAAAAGAAAGCCCCATCATGCCTCATAGTTAAAAAAATAGTATACTGGTGTGAATCTGTAAGGTGAGGGCCACTGTCTTGCCAGTTCTCACAACGAAGAGTTGAATAAAAGCAACTTCCTCCTTATTTGCAGTTTGTGCCTGGCCCCTTTGATATTCCCAGTGGCACTGTCTGGTCCAGCCACAGCTGCCAAAGTCCCTCAGGAATAGCAGTTCCCAGCACAGACAGCACATACTGGAGACAGGTGCTCTGGGATTGGTACAGAGCTAGCCCCAAGCCTTGAATAACTGAGGGGCATTGGAGAAGGTTAGGCGTTTTATAAGAAATCATTATAGAAAGGTGTATAACATATCTAATAAATCTTTGCTGGCTGGGAACAGATGGCATGAAGGGAAGCAAATAGCCTGTCCTCAGCCTCCTCCCCGCCCCTGCCCACCACCAGCATCCATCAAGTTCGGAGCTGGTTTCAGGCTGTTGTAAATGGGTATGTCTTGCACTGACAGCCAAGTGTCTGTCAGCTGAGCTGATGGAATCCGCTTGTCTGGCAAGCGGGCGCAAGAGAGGTACGCTGTGCGGTGTCACATGGGGTCAGAGATATGCGAGATGGTTGCCTGTATATTGTGTTAGAGAAGGGTAGTGGGTGGGCTGCAGGGCCACACAGAAGTAATGCTCGGAGGAGCTGGTCTTTGAAGTAGCACATGCAGTTTAGTCTTTGAGTATAAATCTCATCAGTTTTAATTTCTGGGATTTGGTTGGGTTTTCTTAAATGTGGTTTTGGATGGTAGTAGTAATACTTACGAAAAATGTCTATGATGTTAATGGACTAGATGTACCACTGTAAGGGGAATTAAGACTCCTGAAGCCAGGGGTTGCAGCATCAAATCCTCTTGTTTTATCCAAAGCTTTATTAGAATTCCATAGGAGCCTATAGTGCCTGCCCCGGGCAGCCTGCATCTTGTCACTGTCAACAGCCTCAGTGCTGAGCAGGTGGGAAACGGCAGCCTGAGAGCTCTCCTGCCTACCTGACCTGGCAGCCCAGCCTGCATAGTGCTGCTGCACCCTGCAAGGCTGCTGAGGGACACGAGGCATGGACACGGCCACTGCTCCCCTTCAGAGATGCAGTGGGAACGAGGAAGTGGTTGCAACTCCTGTCCCGTGTGTTATAGCACCAGAGTGGACTTTAGGGAGTTTTTTTTCTATGTACGTGAGTTATTTTACTCACTCTAAAGAATGAAAACTCCTGTTTTCTGCCTGCTAGGAGAGGGCCTACTCCGCAGATTGCGTAGAAATTATAACCGCTGGCCTCCAGCCTCTCTAGTGAAGGTGTCTCATGTGGCAGGACACACTACCACATTCGTTGTGCTAATGGGCACAAGCAAGCATGAGCTGTGGCTCTGTCCTGAGGCCTACTTCTGGCAAAGGGAGTTTTCATTATATTGGGATTCCAAGATCAGTCACCTAAGCCCCAGAAGTGATAAGTTTTTGGGTTTTGTTTTAAAGAATCATCATTTTATTTCATAACCAGGTAGCTCAGGAAGCCATTGTCTCACACTGCATGGTATTAAGAACCAGAAGCCAAGGGTGACAGCAGGCAGGCAGTGGCATCACTGTTAAGGAGCCCAGAAGTTGAGACAACAGGTCAGGGTCAGGATCAGGATGAGATAACAGGATCATCTACAGCTCAGTGATTGCCAGGGAAGTCCATCATGATGAGACAGGTCAGGCCAGAAAGTCATGTCTGTGGGCCAGGGTCTGGATCAGTTTGGCACATGGTCAGGTGTAGACGTGGCTGTCATGTTGCTGCAAGGTAGCTCAGGTGGGTACCAAGGATGAGAGCCTCAGCTTCTAAGCAAAGGGGGTGGGAGCCCTCCCTAAGGCTTCTTCCAGCTCTTTCTTTGTAAGGACTCTTATCAGTAAATCAGCCCTGAAGTCAGCCAGCTAAAACTCTTAGCAGAAGGGGGAAGCATGCTTAAGGCCCTCAGAAGGAGCTGTAGTGTCTTGAATTGTAGTGGTGAAATCCTTCACAGGATCTAGCCCCACATCTAGTCCTGCTGAAAGCTCCTGCTGACTTAAGCCTTGTATTTTGCTGTGCAAAGTATAGTCTGAAAACCTAAGTCTGGACACATCCTTAAAATGCATCACCCAGTGAATGAAATTTTAGTGGTCCAGGTTCTCATGTGCAGTTCTTGGGGACAAATCTTGCTTTGATTCTTAATTTTGGCAGTTGAAACATTTCTTTTGTAATTAATTACTGATTTTGAGTTCCTTTTCATTTTTAAGGCAGTAGTAATGTGGGTGACACACTTCCCACCGGACAGTTGTCCAACATTCCTTGGCGCAGAGCAGGTGTAAAGTACACAAACAACGAAGCCTATTTTGATGTCATTGAAGAAATTGATGCGATTATAGACAAATCAGGTAAGATGCCTTGCAAACTCATTTTCGTTTGTTGAATGTGTCTACATTTAGCTGATGATGTTTAGAGAGAATACAGTCCAACCACTTTTTTGCATGTGTTTTATACACATGAATCTGTATCTTAAATAGAAATATACAATTCAAAATGACGTGCCCAAATGTATTTCTTCAGTTCATCTTAGAATAGCAATATGCTCTAGGCTGCTTCAAGAACATCCACAAGAAATATTCTGTACTTAGATGTTTTCTCTTTGTACATTGATTATCTCTTAAGAGATGTAAATGGAAAAAATAATTGAAGTTTAAACTGTGATGAGAAAATTATCTTCCATTGTTCCTGCCAACAATTTACTGTAGTCCTCGCAGGCCTTCAAATAAGCAAGACAAAGGCTTTCATTAGCTTTCTTCTCATAGCAAGACAAAACTTGGTGTAAAACAGCTGGACAGTATTGTTTTCCTTATATATAAACTGGAGGCAGATATTATAAAGCATAATAATACTCCTTTCTTTTCTGTAAATGAAACATGATATCTTCAAATACAAAAATCTTTAACCTGAGATTTGACTCTGAGGAAGAATCTGGTAACTTGGGTAAATGTTGCCAGTGCCAAGAAGTAGAAAAAAAACCTGATCCAAGAAGAAAACTGCTATGCTGTGGACAGGTGCCTGCTGTTTTGTTCATTATTGGGGCTGTAAGTTACTAAAGCTGAAAACTGCATGACACCATTTTGTGGTGGTATGGGGCAGGGAGCAAATCTCCGTTTTCTTCATTCAGTACTGCTGTCGTAGCAGTCGTCAATGTTGTTTTGGTTCCATATGCCAATTTGACAAATGCTTTGGCCACCGTTGAACTGGATAAAAATAAAATACTCATAAATAGCTATTGTGCAGCTCTTATTCTTGCTGTCTTGAAACTAAAAGAAGGTGGCAATCACAGTCAGAACACCCTGATGGCTGTGTTACTCTCCTAGCTCAGTAGGATTCCCAAGAGTGGTACGAGTGATTAGGCGGAGGAGTTACAGTCAAGACCATGTCTGTATTTCTATATGTATTTCAAGCCCAAACAGTGTCCAGTGAGTGTTTAAATTTCCTACCGAGGATCCACTGCAGTAGTCATAGCTACTCTTTTCTGCTCTGATCCCTTGCGGACTAGCAATGCAAAAATCTTTCCTCCTAACCTTCACTAGGACTAAGAAGTAGATAAGGTTGCTCCCCTAGAATACGGATGTTATCTTGTTTCACAGGGATATGGTTACTGCCTCAAAAGAAGGGATTCTGTTTCAGATGAAACCAAAGTATTAACCCACAGTTTCTCCTTCCCCTTGACTAGATCAGCAATAGTTTCTACATAGCTTCTAAAATAACCTTTGCTTGTAGGGCTAATTAGTCCAGGGTCCTGCTCATGCTTTTCTGTCCTTATAGGGCATTTAAGGAAATCAGCCTTTCCTGGGTAAGATGCTTGGTATTCTTGCTTTGGGGGTTGGGGTTTTTTTAATCTAAATAAATAGATTTATTTAACATCAAGATGAATATGTAATCCCACTGTTAAACAAGCCATGCTTGTGAAAGCCAAGGTTATCTGGAGCTTTATAGCACAAACTTACTGTGTTTTGATGTTGACTCTTTTGATGTGCTTCAACTTCCCTGCACCACTACACAACTTGCTAGTTTTCTGGAGACAGGGGACAGCAGTAAAAAAAAAAAGGAAGATTCAGAGCTGGCATATTCTGAAATTCTTACTTGCTCATTGCTGGCAACCAGTTCAAGCGCATCCAGTACAAGTCCAGTGTAACAACTGGCACAAGTATAATTAGCTGATTTGGAACAAGTTGTTTGCTCTGGCTCATGTATTTTAGCAAGCTGCCCAGGCCACAGGTAACTGGAATGACCTTTCCTATCTGTGCTTGGTGTGTTCTTGAGCGTTGTGCAAGTGTCATCTGTGCCCTCTAGCTGCACTTCACAATGTTTGTTAGGCCCTTGATAATACTGTTAAGTCAAGTCAAGTGTCTTTTTTTTTTCCCCTGCAGGTTCCACTGTCTTTGCAGAAATCCAAGGTGTTATTGATTCATGTATTAAGCTCTCAGGAATGCCAGATCTTTCTCTTTCTTTCATGGTAAATTTAGCATCTATTTGGGAATTGTAATTTCTCGGGATTTATTTCTCTTAATGATTAAACGATTTTAAGAGCGCAGTCGCTCCTTCATGTGTTACACATATGAAAAATAACATAACAAGTTTTGCATCATATTGTAGAAGTTGCTGCGTTGCTCAGTAGTTGGAATGGCTTTTGTCTGTACATAAAAATACGCTCACAGGAACTGCTTTACCAGGTCAGACCAGAAATCCATCTAGCTCAGTAACATGTCTCAGGTAATGGCTAGGACTTTAGAGTTGGAGAAAGAGGAAGTGTGTAGAGTTCAGTAGCTGGTTCAAACGGCCGATACTTGACGAGATTTCACTTACCGCTTTGCCACTACTTACAGAACCCACGGCTGCTGGATGACGTCAGCTTCCATCCATGTATTCGGTTCAAACGCTGGGAGTCTGAGAGAGTCCTTTCGTTTATTCCTCCCGATGGGAATTTCAGATTGATTTCCTACCGTGTCAGTTCGCAAAAGTATGTTTCCGTTGAGACACGTACCACCTACCGCTTTCTATCTGAGTAACTGCAGATTTCTCCTTGTTGTGGGAGGAATTTGCATTGTTGCCAAAATGCATGTTCTCAGGTTTTGTCTCATCTGTTGCTCTGTCCGCACTAAAACAAGAAAACAGATTTTTAGTGAGCTGCTGATACTCAGCAATCATTTTGCAGTGAGATAAACTACACGTGACCGTAATACAGAGCTATTCACTCCTGGTAATCGTTGTTTCTGCTAGTTGCTTTGTGGCTGTCTCTGCATACATCTTTTTACTGGTCTTTGTAAAAAGAATAAAGAAAAAAGTCGAAACTGCAGAGATTTGCAAATTAAGTCTGATTTGACTGGTGGCTGTTCTGAGAATTGGATTAGTGAGATTACTTTAAAAAAATAAACAGATGGAGGGAAAGAGATTAGGACAAGTGATTTGGAAGAAAATCTTTCTTTCCTGTGATTTCTCTGCTAACAAAATCACTTCAGCAATGATGTTGAAGAGCTGAGTATCACTTTTCACTTTTGAAACAAACTGGTTCTAACTTGAATACCTGCCAGAAACACAAGAACTATTTCTGAGAAAGAGCTTTATTTTCTCAAGCAGACAAGTAGCCAGGATGCATTCAGCTACTGTCTTCTCTTTTCAGCTTGGTGGCAATTCCTGTTTATGTGAAACACATGATCAGTTTTAAGGAAAATAGTTCTTCAGGAAGATTTGATGTTACCATTGGACCAAAACAGAATATGGGGAAAACGGTAGAAGGAGTTGTCATGACAGTTCACATGCCAAAGGCTGTACTTAATATGAACCTCACTGCTACACAAGGCAGCTATACGTTTGACCCAGTTACTAAAGTAAGTTTTTATTTATTTAAATATCTTAAGACGACATTAGAAGAAGTCATACATATTGCAGAGCACTGGAGCAGTGTTCCACACGTAGCAGAAAACTCCCTTCAGCATAGGTTTACGAATTAAAGTCGTCTCTTTATCATTTACTTTTTCAAGCTTAGATACACACCAGTCGTGATTTCTGGTTTTATCAATCTCCTTTCCCTTCCCCTTCACCCCCCTAATGTTTTTCTTTAGTGGATGCAGCAGGATTTTGCTGGTGGTTTCAGTTATGGTATATTTTATGGTCTATGTTCTTTAAAACATACTTATCTGGAGAAAATGCAGTAGACTTGGAAAGAGGTAGCCAGCAAAACAGGGAGCAGGAGATGAGAACAAAAAACACTTCCAAAATATCTGCCTGAAGACACAGAGGAACGAAAACAAAGGGTCTGAAAAACTGTATCTCGGGAGTCCTGCTTTCTTGCCTCTGAATTCAGTTTGAGACCTAAATTTTCAAAAGCTCCTGAAGCTTTTTAGTATTGAGGAACCATTTTGCTGAAATGCAGCCTGAGTCAAACCATTCTGCTGGCTCTAACACTCCGCTCTGAGCTTTCTGCTGCCCTTGGAATATCTCAGTCAGCAACTGATTTGAATTGTAAGTGAAAGCTCTCCAAATAACATTTTGTTTCAAAAAGAACAGTCCTTGATCTTTTAAAAACAAAAATACCAACGAAAACACTTGAAGTCTCCTTTCCTCTCTGCAGAAATAAATTATAGTGTTTCTGTCAAGAGTTGGGATAACTAGGGGGATTGTAACTGCAAAAGTTTGTAGAATTAGGGAGAACTGACATTTTTCTGCATTTTTCAACAATTTTCAGTTTATGATAAGAATAAAACCAAACCTCCTGTGGGTGAGTAAAAGGCCAGCTTGGTTCCATATGTTGTCTTTACAGCATGAGAATCAATGGGACACAAGCGACCCTTAGGAGAGTTACTCTAGCTTAGACGCCTCCTTTTGCCAAGTGCCCTTGCTCCTGTCCTCCTCATTCTCACGTTTAAGATCCTACGGCCTTTGTGCTGGTTACCCTCCTTGCTTCATGGATCTAGCTGACCCAGTCTGACAACAGGCACAGCCACCATTACTAGGGGAACAAGATGCATTAAGTGCACAGCCCAACTAAGGAACGCTGACAGGGCAAAAGAAATGCTGGGAAAGGAAAGGCGCCATACCTGCAGGAGTCCTAACAGTGCCATCTCCCGGCCAGTGGGATGGTTCTCAGGCCTACCAGGCTACTTTCTGTACCCAGCCTGCAATCTAAAAGCTTGACGTGAACTTCACCCCAGAGGTTGTTTCCTACGAAGCTACTGCTACTGTTCTCTCTTTCCTGACAAGGTGTTAACATGGGACGTTGGCAAAATTACCCCTCAAAAGCTACCAAATCTGAAGGGCATAGTGAACCTGCAGTCTGGAGCCGCCAAGCCAGAGGAGAATCCAAGTTTAAACATCCAGTTTAAGATACAACAGCTTGCAATTTCAGGTGAGTGGATGGGTGTTATGTGAAATTGCTATTGATGGAATGAGTAGCAGTAGGAAATGAGGTGGGAAACCATTAATCTTTTCATTGGAGATGCTGATCTGGAGTCAGCTTGGTCGAAAAAGGTAAAGTCTGCTTTACCCAAGCCTGACAGTTACCCTTGCTGGAAGACTCCCTTGCTGGGAATTGTGAATTCTCAGTTGTTTCACTTAAGAAAGACTGTGAGTGGTCTGCAGAAAAATGGAGTTTTCTTTGTTGAGTTGTGCATTAAATATGCGAATTTATCCTTTTAGTGAAGGGTGATGGATGATGATGTAGTGTGCTGCTCTTGACTTGCTTTAGCCCTTTCTAGTGGTCAAAAAAACTCCATTAATTTTAAAGAATGCCTTTCCAAAAAAACCTCCATTAATTTTAAAGAACGCCTTTCTTATTCTTTTTTTCTGGAGCTGGTTAGTTTTTCATCTTCAAAATGATCTGCAAGTAAAATCAGAAGGAAGTCTGTAGGGTAGGTGCAACTTGCAACCCCCTAGTTTAAATCTAGCAAAACACAGTAGATCCAATGGCTGGATGCCAGATGTAATGGACCAGAGAGAACGCAGGGCACAACCCGAAACTGTTAGGTAATTAATAGCTATGGCAATCCTCAATTAATAGCAGAGGGATTGCTGCTCCTTGCAATTATGATTTAGAATTAAGAGAATTCTAAACTTGTCCTTTGCTTCATCTGCATTATTGGAAATGAGTGCAGCGTACCGGAGCTGTGAAGATCGACTCGTTTGTGCAGTAGTTCATCCCTTGGAAGGAGGATGTTGGCGCACCGAGTAGAGCAGACAAAAGCTGTTGCCCTGCCAGGGCAGCTATGAGCAGGTGACAACAACGGTCTCTCCTGCATTTCAAACCAGATGAACTTGTGGAAGGAAGGAAAATCAACTTCCTAACTGATCTTAACATGCTTCAAGAAAGCAGGACCTTTAAACAGACAGACGTGCTTCTAGCATTCGGCTTTTAACTTTGTACTTGGTTTTGTCTTTTTCAGGATTGAAAGTGAATCGCCTAGACATGTATGGAGAAAAATACAAGCCTTTTAAAGGTGTCAAATACATTACAAAAGCAGGCAAATTCCAAGTCAGGACATGAGAAGATGCTCTACTTCCAAGAGGAAATTCCCCCTAAAAAAAACTTGACTGCTTAGTGACTTATGTTGCTATTAATTAGGTGCAAATTAATTAATAGACACTGATTAGTTTGGGATCAAAGCATTTGTGCACAGCAGCTCTTAAAATGAAAGCATAGCTTAGTTTTTCTTAATACGGCTTTAAAATAAGGTACTTTTTTTCTAATACACCTTCACTCTTTTTTTACTGAATTGTTGTGCTGGTGAATAGTTTGATATCAGTGATCCACCAAATGTTGCAAACACTACACTGCCAGTCAGATACCAAAGCCCAGAGGCCAAGCACATTTTGAAGGCCAGACAGGCCACTGGAAAAGTCCTGTGGTGGCACGTTTTGCTGCTGCAGCGGCCTGCAAAGAAAGCTCAGCTATTCTCACAGCCAGCTGCAAGCTGGCATTCCACAAAGCATCACGTAGTCTCTTCAGAAACAGAGAGCAGCAGCGAGAGAGGCCGGGGTCCCACAGGGGCCTGGGGCACAGCACGTGTCGCTCCTGAGAGAGAGCCTCTGATGAAGAAAAAAAATAATTTCCTTGTTGTTTACAAGAAATGGCCTTTCTTAAGAAGCATTTGCCTTAATCAGCTTCCATTTGTGCCATCTGCAGATGAGCTGATAAAAATAACATTCTGCATTAAATCTGGGAGGCGATTGTTGCTTCAGTAATCCACTTTCTTGCCATTCAGTCTCGTCATTGCCATCATTTTTTTTAAGAATACAGTTGCAGAGAGTAAGATCTATTTTTTATGTGAAGCCTTTGCTTTGATGTAGGTGTTCCACTTCTTCCAAGTGGATGCCACCAGATTTGTGCCATGTGTACATTGGAGTGTAGCTCTTTAGATAGCACAACAGAAGTGTCAAGTGTATTTAATGGTTGTGTGCTTTAATGTTATGAAATAAAGGGAACTCTACTGCAAATGTATCTTCTCTTGTGAAATGTTCAATGCTGTTGTAAACTGTTCATGATGTTCTTAGGCAGGAGACATCTGACACACGATTAAACGAAGACCATTTGCTGCATCTTTACTGAACTTGATCACTGTGCAGCTATTTGAAGTTTAGAAAGAGCATTTAGGAGCATGGAGGTAAACTCCCTTTTGTATTGTTTACTTTTAAATGGAGGACAATTAATGTCAGATTGTAACATTTCAAAGACACAACAGCAATGATGCAAAGCTGACTAAATTTTTTCCTTACAAACCACCATAAACTTGTTATGTCTGTAAACCACTACGTGCTCCACGGTACCCCTCACGTTTCCAACCATGCATTTGGTCAGTACACAGTAGGCTGAGAAACCCAAGTTCAGAGTTAAGGAAGGGTGGGAGACTGGAGGACCGTTGTTTCCCTAACCCGTTTAGCTTACGAAAATTGATGAATAGGTGCTAACTTTGCTTCAGATGAAGAATAGGAACGAAAGTCATTCAGTAGTCAAAATTCCAAGTACTGAGACAAAAAATGATCCAGTCTGAAACAAGGAGGGGGAACCCATCTAAACACTGGCAGCAAGCCAGTAAGAAAAGAAATGAGCGTATATTCTCTATGGGTAACTCTGGTAATACCACTAGGATGAACTTGGCCACATCAACCATTTTGAATGTCTCAAATTATGGGAGATTAGTGTAGATAAAACAGCACTTCTAGGAACCAGCACCTGTAAGAAAGCCTCGCCTTTGTGTAAACACAACACTAGGTATTAAAAGCTACCAACCTGCTTGTCTACCTTGTTCAACTGGAGAAACACCCGTCAATTCACTACTTATCCTACTGGTCCACTCCATGTTCCAGCAAATAGCATCCTTCAGTTACAGTAACTTGACCAGGAGTCAGGGCTTCAGATCTAACTGACAGCATCCCAAGCTTCAGTCTGAGTAGCTAGAGCCGCTCTCTGCATTAGCAGCCTGGAGATGCTGCAAGATCTCCTTTCAGCACTGACACCATTATGATACCGAACACGATGTCACACCAAAAGCGGCTAGCCTTAACGCCACCCCTTCTCTTCAGCGAGTTACTGCACAAGCCTCGCCGGCCTTCTGTACCTCAGGCACCAGGGGTGCATGCACAAAGCCTCTGTTTCTGGAAAAGTTTTGATCCATACTTCCCAGCACACCACCAGAAGGCACCGTCAACAAGAATTATACTCACCTACCCAGAGCATGAAGATGGTTTCTGTCAGGGAAATGGTGTTTGTTGTGTGAGGCTTGTACCTTTTGCTGTAGGTGTGCTGGCTCCTGCCATTTCTCCAAACACAGGAAACTCGGCTGCAGAATCTGCAGAAGGGGGGACAGTCTTCCTATTCCCCCTGTTAAAAAAGTTGCACCAGCACCTGTATGAATAGCACAGCTTAAGAAATTGGAGGATGTCATTATTGAGGAATTAGTACTGCCAGCATTTGATCTCCCCTTCTCTAGGTGTCCAGCTCTGGCAGTGCTGACAAAGGCAATTGTCTCCCAGGTTCTTATTCTCTCTCGGATACGGACAGAACTGTGTGAACAGTATGAACTCTGAATTTTTACCTGTTACTACTAAATCCCAGATGCCTTCTGACACTGTGGGGCAATGCTCAGTCCTACAGCAGCAATTAGATGTTGGTACCAGAAAGTCAGAACGTTGTGCATGCTGGTAGAAATTTTTTGCAAGAAAAAGTGTTTATAAGAGGTTCTTGCTGTGAAGGACTGAAGGAAACAGGACAGTGATTCCATTATAATCACCCTTGCATTCAATTTGTGAGTAAAATTCAGATTAACGAGGTGTTGACCAGAGTAGCAGTTCTTCCCTTATTGACAGGATCAGGCAAATCCCATTTCATATCTTCAGAACCTGTTGGGTGCTATTAGAACAGATGACCATCAGACCTCTGGAAAAGTTCCCATTTTCTCCCACTGGACCACAGCTTCTGGCAAGTTCTTTAATTACTAGTTTTACAGGCACAAAAGACAGAAACAACTTGTTTTAATCTTCAAGTTCAAGGAACTTTGCACTTTTTTCAGTTCAGAGTATGTAGAAAAAACTATTCTTCTGCTTTGGTATTTCTGCTGCTTTACCTTTTGCTGCTCTTGTTATGGCGTTATCCACGGCTCTGTTACCAGTAATACTCACAAGCTGGTATTTGTACAAATGCATTTTTATTGTTTTAACAGAACCAAAGAAAGGTTGAAAACATTAGACTATACAATACATTTTGGTTTATAAACAAAGTTTTATAGTGGTAAAACATTTTGAAGTGACATTCATGGTCTTTTTCAAATTTTTGCTGCATTTCAGGTCTGAAGACTAATAGTGTTCAAAAAAAGCAGTAATTGCATAAGGTGGACAAGTATCTTAGCTTCTACAAAACAATTCAAGAACTTAGAGCAAACATTCTGGAAGAATATCAAAGGCAACCATGATTCATAACTTTCCTGCAAACATTCCTCAATAAACAAAAAGTGATCTTTGGCATAAACAATTACGTATTAAAGGCATTAGTAATATTGCATTAATATCAGTCAAGCAACTAAACAGTGATGCTAAAAAAAAAAAGTCTCACAGAGAAGCCTGAATTGGGGGGTGGGGAGGAAGTGTGAGGAGAATTGAAAAGTAATACAGGAAGACTATTTAGAAAATTCCTTAAAAATAACCCCTACCTATTCAGTGTTATTTACTATTAAATAGAAATTACTACATTACAATTATGTTAAAGATCTGGTATAAACCAACCAAATACAAGACATTCAGGTTAAGGCTCTGGCACCCCTTCCTTCCTCTTCCTGTTGCACGTAAGCGCAGGAAGAGACTACTAAGGAAAGATCTTAAGTACCACGTTATTTCATAAGACCCAGACAGGAGGAGTGAATTAAAGACGAACACGTGCTTTCTCTTGCTAAGGTCAGTTTGAGGCAGATGTATTAGAATGGGTTTAGCTTCCCTTTTTACATAACAGTGCAATGAAGGGGGGGCGGAGGGGAGAAAGTCCAACTGTAGAATAACTGTTGCAGACAGATAAAGGAGAGCTGACTACACTGTGTGTCTCTTAACAGCTCGAAGACTGAGCAGTTTTTCCACAAGGGCACTTCTGTTAAAGGTGGTTTGATCGGGCAACAATTTTCAGCAAATTAAGAAGGCGTCGTGAGGTCAGTGCTGATCCGGGCAGAAGTCTGCAAGTGTTCCTCGCAAATGTACAGAGACTCACTCTAAAACAGTAATTCTCCTTTCTGTCAAGTGCCAAAAGACACTATGGAACAACAATGTGTGTGTGTACACACACACAAAAATCTATTTATATGAAGGCATGTTCAATTATTCAAGGATAAAAGCATCCCAAGTCTATTTGGGGGGGGGGGGCAGATTTTGTAGGTTTTTATTGTGGTTTTGTTTGGGTTTTTCTTCTAAAGATACAGTAGCACTGTTCAATTCACTATTACTAGAACTTGAAAAAAGATTTTGAGCCTCCAAACTCTTAAGTGTCAAAACCACTAAAAAAATCCTAGGACCATCAGGAACCACCATTTGCTGGCAGCCATCAGACTACCTAAAAAGGGTTTCATGGCCCTGCAGTGCTTGGGTGTCAACAAGCTTATGCATTGTTGGAAACCAGGGCAGTGAGGCAAAAGGTCTTTTTTAATTGAATATCTTTATCTTTTAATTTCTATCAAATGCTGGAATAACATTAGACAGAGGCAAGAGGAAAGGCAGAATAAATTGCATGTGCTCATTTGGTTTTCAAAAGGAAAGAGCCAGCACGTGCAATTTCTGGTTCTGGACATGCAGCTAGCTTAAGAGAACCAGGATTTTACAGCTTAATACTTTACGGAATTGAGCAAGAAGGAAAGAGTTCCATGATTTAAGGTCTCCAGCCATAAGGCTTAAGCTGTCAACAGTGTGTCACTAACATCCACTGCAAAGCATTTCAGTACAGTACAAGAGTTCTGGAATGCCTACCTACAGGGTGAGAGGGTGACAAAGACAGCTCCAGTTTTTGTTAAAGTACTGTTACCAGGCAAAAAGCAAAAGCAAAAAAAAAAGTCATTCTGGACATGGAATTTCTGTCATCAATTTACAACTGTTCTACTCCCCCACCCCCCTTAATTAAAAACCCCACACCTTCTATCATTTCTGCATGGTTTAAAAACAGACAGCTAAAATCCTGTTGAAAAGTTGTTTCTGTTATCAGTGATTGTCCCTAAAAAACTGCCAAGTAACCAATAGTGTCCTAGGCTCTCAACACAAGCTTAAAGTGAGGTCCATGTTTTATATCATCACATGGAAACTACAGGAATATACAGTGCATAAATGAAATGTGCTTCTGGGAGTACAGAATTCATGAAGAGAATCTTCAAAAGAAAAAAAAAGATAAGAACTGTCTACTGTTGGAAGCAACTTTGAGGTGCTTGATATCAAATGTGTTCCGAAGACGTTTGAAATGCATCCTTTTATAATTCATACCCTTAGAATGGGGCATTAGCATAAGCTAATCTTAAGCTCATGTATACAGCACCTTTTGCTGTTCATATATCTCTTCTGTTTCCAAAAAAAGGCATTTTATGTTACAGAAAACAATACTTATGTGGCAAGTGTTTACTGATACCACGGGGTCTTTCTGACCCAGCGAAGAGTGAATCCTGCATCTGTTCTTATCTTAATGGATGCTGCTTCAGCTTCTCTCACAGTTTCCTTCACAGACTGCATGAGATTCTGGGCATTATGAACCAACATCTCAGTTGCCTGTCAAGAAAATGAAAAATTTCCAATGTATTAGTAATACCACGTCCAGGACAGTAGCATGGATACGCATGAGGACTCCCAGCGCAAGCACTGAGTCAGCCAACTGCTGACTTAAACAATGAAAAAGTAAACGAAACGAGTCTCTGGAAACCAGCAAGTGTTCTCCTGACTCACGACAAGCCTTTCCCATTTCTCACTGTTTGCGCAAAATCTGAATAAAAGCTTAGCCTCTCCAAGTAATCTCTCTCAGAAGCCAAAACTGCAGGATTTCAGCTGAAAACACGCATTTGGAAGCTAACAGAACTGCAAGACGAGTACCGAGTTGTTGTTGGAGAATAAACATTTTCGCTACCAGCCACCAGAGGGTGCTACTGCTCCTCCGATGGCAAACCTGCTGCCTTTGTAGCAGCAACTGCTTTCGTTAGCTCGCTTTTTACTGTTAAATCAAGTTGCTTATATAAAAACTTGAGCCAGAGGAGCTTTTTGGCTTGGGAAGTGTGGATGTTCCTCTATTAAACTGTAGCTTTTGAGCCACAAACCAAGGTGCTATACTAAAATTATCTTCACTAAACAGCTGGGGTAAGCTTCCAAACGTTGAGTTCCCAGAGCACATCTGGTATCACATGCTGCATATTTCGCCCCATAAAACAGATCAACAATTCCCCACTACCATCCATTTTCACCCCTCTTACCTGTTCCGACTCTTCATCGCTGATATTAGTTCTGCCCAGCATGGTAGCTTTGACAGTGGAAAGAATTTTGAGTTGCGTACTGATGGTTGGGATTCGCTCACAGACCTAAGGAACAGGGATAAAAACCACTTCACATTGTAAACTGAACAAACACATTATCTTTTTTTTTTTTCAGATAAGTTCTTTGATTTTGTTTTATTATTAGCTCAGGAATAACCATAGAAAGGATCTTACAGCCTTCAAGACTTTCTGACAAAGATTGGTGGAATACTCGAATCTTATTTTACTTGCTTTGGGAATTTTGGGGATGGAGCCAACATTTTTGCTTTCCTCCAGATATTCCTCAGCGGTCTGCTTGGTTAGGAATGGGATGACTTGTATTTGGCTGAGTTTGAAAAACTAAGCAGCGTTATATTTCCGCTACTGTTCTTTGAATCAAAGGAATGAGTAGATGAAATACAAAGCAATGCAAACTTAGGACGACCGGTGTTCACAGCGCAGTATTTTTCAAAGCATCTTTGGACACTGGCATATTCCACTCACCTGTAAACTAATCCGGACTTTACAAAATATATATATGGCTATGGGATCTAAAAACGGAGAACTTGACGAAACTTTACAAGCCAAGGAAAGATACACATGATTTACTGCCACAACGCCTGCTCCTCTCTTAGTGTGAGTGAGCGCAGAGGGGGAGGAAAAAAGGGGGGGTGGGGA
>VZTL01021297.1:1957-14599 GCA_013400535.1 Scopus umbretta
TTCCCTTCCTTCTTTCCATTCTGTACCTGTAGTTGAAAGCACTGCAGAGCCCTGCAACGTACACCCTCCCTGCCCATCCTGCAGTCCCCTGGGAATCGTGGGGTCGCTGGATGAGGGGAGGCAGAAGAGGGAAGGATGTAGGAAGTTCAGCTGACCTGTTCTGGAGACCAGCAATTGCTACTCTCTTTCTGAAGGTTAGAATTATAAAAGCCCAAATACATAGACAGTTCCTTTAATAATACAAACCCGTTTTCTCTAGTCTGCCAGAATTCGGAGCGTCTGGTGGTTTCCATGGAGAAGTATATTTCTTACAAGGCCCAGCTATTTTTGCAGACTATTTTGTAATGTATTTGAACTTGCAGTCTTGTGCCATTTCTGTTCTCCTGCTCCCCGAGCACTGCAGGGAAATACTGCCAAATTCCTGTTAAGCTCTGAGGAAGCAGCAGGCCAAGGGCCTGTATCCCCGATGGTTCTGAAGGGTCAAGACACCGTCTTTGTGCTGTCCCCTGGTTTTATCATATTTTGAAGGAGAGTCCCCGCACAGGTGGGAGATGTGAGGCTTCTCCTGCTTTGCACCACCAAACGGATGCTGCTAAGACCCCGCAAAGTGTTGCTTTGGGAAAGGTAATTTTGCTGCTGCTGTAAAGTTGAATGGCTTGTTCTGAATTTTACGTGGACTGAGTTTAAGCTGGTTTTTAATTGACAGCTAGGCTTTCTCCAATTTTGTAATAACCTGTAAAGTTTCATCTAACAAACGCCATTTCTTCTTCCTTAATTATCTAATTAGAACTTAAACTGCACTACTGGTGCACAGCTCCTTCACCGCTTTCTTCGTGTGACTGCAAGAAGAGAAACCTCAGAAAGACGTGACTAGACAACATACTCTTTTTTGGAGCTCGTCTCCTATTGCTTCGGTGTTGTCCACTACAAGTTTAATTACTGTGTGAGAAATACTTTTCTCAAGTGGAGCCAAAATCTAGGATTTAAGCCAAAGTAAATTAACAGTTCTCAGAAAACCTGGAGTCCCAAAGCCAAGAATTTCAAGGCTTTTAGGCATCTCTCTGTTATTGGCAGGCATCTCGTGATGTCATGTGGTAGAACAAATGGACACCAAAAAGCTGAAGTCAACGTTGTGCCAGTTTAGCAGGGAAGATTAAAACCGACTTAATTTAGGGAGGCCAAACTGGAAATAACGATTATACACAGAAACGGTGGGGTTATTTCATAAGCCGTATCTGTTCTTTTCCATTAGTGGCAGATTTCCAAGCTTCATTCTTGGTTTCCTAAATTTGCACTCTAGTTTTTCTTTTTTTATTTTGGGGGCAGAGGGACTACTTATTTGTGAAGTTCTATTTGACTAATTCTATTTCCAAATGTGTTAAATGTAATATTCTCTCTGTTTTTTTTTTTTCTTTTTTTTCATAAATTGTCATACTGCTCAGTCCAAACATTGAATTTTGCATAAAATAACCGGCATTCAAGAACTAAGCAGGAAAGTCCTACTGGGTGATGGAGTGAGGTTGACACACACCTTTTCTGTTGAAGGAAATTGATGGTGCTTGATTTTACCTTGTGTGTGCAATCAGGAGGACTGTGTATGTCTAATTCAGTGCAGAACAGGTAATAAGAGTTTGTCTTTGCGTCTGATGCTTGCAATACACAAAGCCCTCAGAAAGGGAGTTCTGGTGCAGCTCAGGCTGCGATGGTTGCTGTCTCTAAGGTGGCCAGGTTGGAGCCTGCAGGACTGCTATCTTGGATGTTGTTGGGTGTCGGGACAGCAGGAGATCTCCACGTTTGGGCGCCGGTGAGAGCTGTTGGGAGCCGCATGGGTCTTTTTTCCTGTTACGCTGGTAATCTTCGTGAAGGGGCCAAACGCAGCAGTGCTGGCAGCAGTCCCCCGTCGGCCCCGCTGTGGGTAGACACAACCGCAGTCTCTCCTCCGGTGCAGCCCCAAAGGGGAGAGAGGTGCGCGGGGCTTCTCTGGCACTGCTGCGCATCCTTTCCCCCTCCCTGGCATCTCCCGTGTCTGATCAGCTGTCACCTGCCACAGCTTTGCTGCTTAATACTTGCATTGTGTTCTGTGCTAAAGAGACACCGTGATTAAAAATGCTTCAGAGGTTACACGCGTCCGCTATGCCTAGTCGTCATCAGACGGCAGTAGAGACGCCGAGGCCCCACGACGGCCCGAGCACCGAGCGGAGACACCGGGCTGCGTTCCTTTTGTATTCCTGTGCAAGGTGTGCAGCCGCTGCACGCGTCTGGCTGTGCTTCTCCCTCTGTGCTTGGTCTGTGTGGTGAGGTGTTCCTGGGGGGGGTGGGGTGTCTTTTAATAACGATCATTTAAAAAAAAGGGGCAATTCTGTCTCTAAATTGGTTTGTTGAAGTCTCTATCCGGTTTAAGCGCCCAAGGAAGGAAATACTGAAAGCGGAGCAAGTCCTGCTGTATCAGCTTTGCCCCCGGGGCGCGGGGAGGGAGCTACGCAGCAGGTGGGTAGCATCCTGCACCAGCCCTGCCTGGGCTGCCAGATGCTCCGGGTCTCGCCCTGTGGGAGAGGCTACGGTGCCGTGTTTGACTCCTCCACCGGCAGCACCTCCGTCGCCATCCCCGGCGTGTGCACGCACATCAGAGCTGCACAATTTACTGCAGCTGGTGGGCAAATGGTGTAGTGTGCTGTGAGTGAGGAGAGGAGGCACCGTGCGATACTGGAACAAAGGAAGCAGGTAGCTGTGTGTTTGGTCAAGACTGAAAAAGAAAACATTTGTGCTTTTTTTTTTTTTTTTTTTTTGGTACAAATAAATTATTCGATACGTGTACGTGTGTCGTCACAAAATGCCTTTGCTCGTGCGGCAGACTGAGAAGAGTCCCCGTAAAGTGGACGCGTGTGCCTGTGTATATGTGTACCTAATAGCATGAAGGATGCTGCTGAAGGAGTCTGCTGGGTGTAGCTGTGGCAGAATCCACAGAGAAAAGAGAAATTATGTATTACAACCAATGTGACTGACTGAATTCCTTGTTTGGATGTTTACTGTGGGTGTCAAGGATGTATAAATGCAAACAGCACATTCATGAATTATTTTGGGTTTCTAGTAGTTTTCTGAAGAAAATCATTTGTAATGAGCTTTATTTATGCACAAGAAATAAAGATGGGATTAGGAGAATATTGAACTGTAAACGCACTGGTGATTTTTGGCTTTTGTGCATAGCACAGAGAATCTCATCATTTATCTCCGCTCTGATCTTGAATATGCAGAGCTGGCTGTGCCTTTTATGCAGCAGCTATTTTAGTTTGCAGCAGTCTGGCCTTCAGTCTGTAAGGCGTGCTCGTTGCAGAGTAGGCAACATACCTCCGTGGGCCTCTCCCTGTGGTCCTGCCGCTGGCTCTGAAGCTTTGCCGTGCTTTGTTAGCGTACCGTGACCCAGATAGTTCTTCTTCTGCCTTTGTTGGTGCTCAGCGCTCTAACTAACGTTCTGGTCGCGTGGCCTGATTTACCTACTTCTGGGCTGTGGATGTGGTCATGCACATGGTTTTACTCTCCAGCTTCTTCAAGGCTGGGAGAGACCTTGCAGGTGAGGAGGACAACTGGCACGTGTGAAGGCAGGGCTGAGGAGGGGATTGAGCCAGAAGCTGCTGAGGCATCTCCAACGTGAGGAGTCTGTTTTGGCAGGAGGAGGAGATACTATACCCGGAGATTTTGCTTTCCAGATCTCCTGCTGGGATCAGAATGGTGCAAAGATCCAGCAGTGACTTGCCAAGGCTACCTTGAGTCTTTCACTTGCCGTGTCATTTTAAGGATGGTGGTTTTTAGACAGACGGAAAGGCTCATGTGAGGTGATCTAGTGTCAAGGACAGTCTCGACATACGTGCAGAACACCTCTGTCTGAGGTGATTTACCTCATGAAAAAACTGAAAATATGCTTTAGCACCTCTGGAATAGCACGCATCCACCACGACGTGTGGCCAGTGTTCAGACGGAGCATGGGCTGATTTACTGAAATCTTAGTTTAGGGTGTACGTAGGTCCCCATATTGACGAGCCCTTGTTTTGCTGCAAAGGAAGGATGCATCAGATAATCTTTGGAGTTGTGTTAGATTAGGAAATTTGCTCTTTGCTGTTGCATTTTAACAGGACTGTTGAACATCCTTCAGTGATTAGTATCTTGGTGCCATAGCATGCGTAGTGTTGAGAGCACTTAGAGCAGCAATCTCAATTTCACACAGGTGCAGACAGCAAATATTTTTTCTTAGCAATTTCAGGCTCATGCACTTAAAACGAATGTAGAGACATTTTTCATTTGCCTGTTTATATGCGCTGTGCATACTGGTTTTGGAAGCGCTGGGGTCAGTGGCGAGCCATGTGTTTTGGGCTGACCCGTTGTATTGCTTGACGTGATCTGAACCAGTTGTGTTCATATAAATCAAGTTCACTGAGGTGCTTTCCTTACAGTCACTGAGTCTGGGAAGCAGCTTCTTAAACTCTACCCATACCCTTGACTGTTAAAAGTGAGGTGTTTTGAATGAATCTGATTCAGGAGGTTTGGTGTTGATTTCTCCGGGCTGGGGTAATCCTTCTGGTTCCGATATTACCAGGAACATTCTTGGAGCAGCGTGGATGGTGGTGGTGGTTTGAGTTTTTTATGGTTTTTTTTGTTTTGGTTTGTTTTTGTTTTTGTTTTAAATGAGCTAATTCTTTAGCTTGAAGGTCTGCTTCCTCTTATTTAGCCTTTTAGATTTTGCAAAACAGCTTTGCCCCCTTGTTGGGCTGCCTGGAACTGTACTTTCACTTTAATTTAGTCACCTTGAAAGGGGACTGCCAAAAACAAAGGCAGGATCCAGCGATATGGATCAGCTTACACCAAATCAGCATTGTTGCCTGAGAATATCTCTTGCAGTGAGAGAAGCTTGAAACCTGCAGGGTGTCTTTTTATGAAAAAAGCAAAATATATACTTATTTGTATGCATAGACCACCTAAGGGAGTTTCTTTTGAATTTTGCACTGTTTTAAACACTCATTGATGTGAGTGCTTATTGCAGAAGCAAGGACAAATAAGATGTGCAGTAGCTGAAGGGCAATTTCTGTCTGGAGGTGCACAGGACCGGAGTAAACAAGATTCATTAGAATAAGAGGAAGGAGGAATAACTGCGGGGACATGTCACCCGCCAGAGCAGTGGTCCAGGACCTCAGAAGTCGGAGAGGCGTTCCCTTACACCTTTCAATGGATGACAAGTCTGCTTCTGTAAGGTGCTTCATAAAGATTGTATGTGGGGGGTAAGTACGAGTTAATAAATATTTGTGTATTTATTAGAAAATTAATATCTGATAGTTTCTCTTTGTCCTCCTTCCCCTCATTGGTGTCCGGCTCTAGGATGTTACTCACTGCTCCTTGCACAGGCAGCTAGTAACAGTTCCTTCTGGCCTTGACCAACCTTCTTGATACTGAACAGGCAGGGCAAGGCACAGTTGCCCAGCCACAGTATCTTGTTGGGTTGACTTTTGGGGTGAGGGAATTGCAGTTTCTTTGTGATGTTTGCAAGAACCCCTGAAACGTGATCGGAACCGAGGAAAATACTTAAATCTGGACGCTGATAGATTTTACTGCAGAGAAGGTACCTACTTTTATAGCTTTCATGCAAAGTTTTGTGTCTCATTGTGCAGTGTAAGAGTATAATTGTTTTACTGAGGTCTCATAGAGAGATGAAGTAGAGCTATAAGAATTTCTGAAGAAGAGGTATTCGGTGTAACTTCTAGAAATGAGACGTGAGATATCTGTGGTCCTTTTAGGACCTACTGGGACCTTGGACCACTTCATTTTATTTTCTCAGTGCTAGTGCAGTAAAATGTAAAACTTAGGCAGAACTTTTTATCTCAAAGGCTCACAGGGCGTCGAAGGATTTCTGTGCCCAGCACACTAAATTGAAGCCAACTCTAGGGTGGATTGTAACAAGCTTTTAAGTCTTGAGCAGTAGCTCAAAAGTCATTTGATATATTCAAAAGCAGCAGGAGGAAATGTTAGTTCAGCAACTTATGGCCGCGAATGTGGTGGGAGAAGGTCACTTCTGTAACCCACCCAAATCTAACAGCACTGCTTAACAGCTTGGCAGGGATACTGCCAAGGTAACCTGAAAGTTTTGGTAAAACTTATGAATAACCTTTGAAAAAAAATTGTAACAGATGAGAGGTTGCTGTGTGCCTAGATGCCCTCCCTAACCATGTGTTTGATTTAGAGTTTCATTATCTTTCAGTGCAGTTTTCTGCTAATGAGTTTAAGAGCAGCTGTAAGCTTTACCCGCAGGTGGAAGCTTTCCTTCCCTACGCCCTCCCCTCCTCTCTTAGCAAGTCATTCAGAGTCTCAGATTTGAAATACTTGGATTCTTCTTCAAGACGGTTGAGAGCAATGCTGCCATAGTGTGGGATGGTTTTACTTTTACGCTGAGGGGGAGGCTTGTAGGCTGGATATATCTTTATATCAGCTACCAGTCAGTGTTGGCGTAACCTGCTTCCAGGCATTATTTCAGCTTTTTCTTTTCCCTTTCCCAAGGCCCCTGTAGGGATGATGGCCCTGCACCATTAAATCCGGCCACTTTGCCAGAGTAGGTCCTGGGACTGCATTCCTTGCCCTGAAGTTGTCTAGAGAAAAATGTGCTTCCATTGAAACGTTGTAGGCAGGAGCTGTTGATTCAGAATATCTGCGGGCATATGGGGATGGGAGACGCGGCAGTGAGGTGCCAGATGTGCTGGAGCGAGGATGGTCTGCTCTTGTGGCTATCGGATGCTTTAGATGAGGGTTCTTTGAATTGTCATGAAAGGTTTGATTGTTTTTGTTGTTTTTTAAATGGCCTCAATCACCGTGGTTTGTAAAATTGATTCCTTGCTGCCTTTTCCCCAGAAGGTACCATTACACGTGAATAGACCTTTCAAATTCAGCTCCATTGAAAATAATGGAATTAGCCTGTGCTGTTGTTCCCATTAAGGAAATCAATCTTGTTTTGAAAACCCCTGTGCTTTTGAGAACAGCTGAACTTGACAGAAGGATCTACCTTTCCACTGGACAGAAGTCCCCTGCAGACACCTGCTCTTGGTGGGCATCCCTTGATGTTCGCTTTCCTGTTTGGGGGAGATTTGCAGTGATTTTGGAACTGGCATTTCCTTGAGTAGTCTTATTGCTGTTGCTTTTGCTAGTTTTAATGTTGATCTCTTTCCACTCTTTCTTTATCTTTTATGACATTGATGTCAGGTCATGGACAAATAGTTATGTACTCCACGGTTTTATTTTTGGTAGTGCTATCCTCACCGAGCATGACTAGTAGACTGTATTTCAAAATTGTCTCCTGCTTTTCCTCTGCCAGAACTGTTAACTGCTCTTCTCTGTTCATTCAGAAGAGCTTATTACTGCTGTTGGGTCTTTGATGGCCTCTTTCCTAGAGCTTCTTAGCCCGTTTAGAGCCAATTCTTTGCTTTCCCATGTTGGACACTGAGTGGTTGGGATGTCCTTGATGATTTGCTGACTAGAGGCTGTGGATCCGTGGAAGTCATGGGTTTCTTCTTAACAATCCTGAGTGATGCAATATTGTGTTGGCTGGTTTGCTTTTCTTATTTCCCTATCTGTTCTGCTGTATTTTTATATATTAAAAATATACATATATAAAATAAACAAGGAAGTTTCTGTAGAAAATAAATCATTGTTGAGAGAGGGCAAAATGACACTAAATTGGCAGCTTTACAGAAGGTATGATGCCTTTGATTGATCAGTTGTCAAAGAAATGTAATGTACTAAACATGATGAAGATTAAGGATGTTAAGATGGTTAAAATTCAAGTTGCATAAGTGTTTGGTGTTAGGTTTAGAGCCTCTTCCAGAATTTTAATTTTCAAAATGCAAAGTATTTGTTTTATGCTGTTCCTTAGGAGCCCTCTAGATGTTTTGGAAAATTTGAGTTCTTAAAAAAACCCCAACAAACAAAACCCAGTCTGAAAGTATTTAGTATTCACAGTTTATGAATTAGGTGGAGAGACATTATTTTTTTTGTGATTAATAGTGAGCTTCTGAGATGCATTAGACACTATTTACAGAAACTGAGCACCAGAAATAATAGTAGCATTATCCTGAACCTCGTAATTACTCTCAGGGTCCAATTTTACATTGTATCTAATGTTCAAGAAATAATAGCAGCGTATTTCTCAGCAAATGATTATTTAGGTATTTAGATAGATACATGTACAGCAGGAGAAAATATTAGTTAAACTAAGCAATGCCTTTTGAGGGGACTAGGAATTTTTTTTTTTTTTTTTTTCACCTTTTGCTCTTTCTTTTGTAACCACACCCTCCTCTCCCACTGCCTCATTCCTCCTTTTCTTCTAGGAGGCAGGGGTTCACAGAAACAAATACATGGGCTTTGTAAGGAATCCCTGTAGGAGTCCTCCTCAATGCTCTGCATAAGTAACCTTTCAGAGCCTTTTATTGCTCTTATCTCCCTATCAGGGGATGCCTGGTTTGGCCTCCATCTGCTCCACTTCCCCTCTTTCCAACTGCTAATAAATCCTAGTTTCCTTAACAAAGTGGAACAGAATGGAGCCTGCAGACAGCCCCAGAGGTTGCTCAGTCCCCTCTGAGATCCTGCCCGGTGGCATACTGCAGGGAGCCATCAGGTGTACTTCTCCAGGAGAACACAAACACACTCCTTGCTTGTGCTCACACGGGTGATGTGCAGCCCGTGAACAGACGGCACCAACCATCTTGGCCCCTCTCTTCCCTTACGTGAGGCACAACTCGCTCTTCTCCACCTTTGTGGCCAATTCTCATCTTGCCAGTCGTCTTTCTAACAAGAGCCCTCCTTGAGCTGTCGCTGTCAACTTCCATTGCTCCTTTCCTAAATACTCAAATAAACATCTTGCTTTCTCTTCTGGGGAGACTTCTCTCCATATCTGCAGAGATACTGCAGTATCCTTCTTAATCATCTCCTTCGCCGTGACGCTGGAGAGGCGAAAAGAATGAAATGCCCCAAACCTTGACGACAGTTAAGCTGGCGGCAAATGACTGTCATATTGACCAGTGTAGTCTGCTTGTTTCTATTCCCCTCTCTCTTTAGCAGCGATATAAAGTTGGACTGCGAGCTGTTTGAAATCATCTCCCTGTCGCTCGCCTGCGTGGCACCAGTAGCTGGGACTTGCGGTCATCACTGCCATGAGGAATGTGTTTTCAGACGTGTTGGCAGATGATAGGGACCCTCAGGCTTGTCTGACTGTGGTGATTTGTCAAAAACTGCAACCTTCGTTGGGACTTTGCTTTCAAAAGCTGCCCTGTGTTAGCAAAAGTGAGGTGATGAGAGCCCTTGTTTTCCTTGCAAAGACAAACTGAGACATTTTAGGCAATCATTTTGTTGTTAGGCCCTGCCAATGCAGCAGGTTTTTGTGTTTTCCACGGACACTTCTTGCTGTGAAAACAGGCAAGATGAACTTTAAATTTCCGTTCACATTTTGCTGTTCTCTTCTGCGTGTGGAAGGGAGTGAGGCTTTATCTGCAAAACGCCCAGCAGCCCCATCTCAGGTACTTCATGTGCTGCAGGTCTTACGTACAGCAACTGCATGGAGAGGGTAAAAGTGAAGGAGAAGATTGGCTGTGGGCAGAGGAGCCTGACCATGGGTTCTGCTCCTAGCTGTGTCACCAACTGCTGTGAATCCAACTTGGTTTTCTTTGTCCCCTTTTTTCTATCTTTTGCCTTTACTGATTGTCTCTTTTGCTTGTGTGGTGGACCCTAGCTGACACCAAAGCCCTTCCGCACTGCCGAAGCATGCTCTATCCGTGTGGTCAGCTGCAGTGATGGCCTTTCACCATTGTGCTTGAGCAGAACGAGCCAATTTCTGCATCTGCTGTTGTTTCAGCCTGCAGTTTGTAGGTAGTCCTTTCCTCTGCATTGGTAGAAGTGGCACCAGGACAATGAAAAGCTCATCTTGCACGTTGGTGTCTAGGCTGAGTTTGTCAAGTCCTGAGTGTCTAGGCTGAGTTTGTCGCAAGTCCTTGCGAAGAGGAAGGAGGCTTCATGACTTGCAAGCAGAGCAGACTTGAGATGAAAGTCACTAAACTACAATAAACGGGGAGCTCCGAAGTATCATTTTTAGAACTGCATTTCAGTGTATAGCAATTCTTAAAACTGATTTCAGTAATGAATAATTAAAGCATGAAATACAAGAAGAGTAAATATTTCATTAAAATACTAAACAGAAACTACAAATGGGTTGAAGACAAAGGAAGCTTATTTTTTTCTGCTCTCCTCCTGCCCCCTCCTTTCTCTTTATCCTCCTACATGGAGGATCCTGGTCTGGACAGAAGGAAGCAGGGGGATGCGCAGCTGTCAAACCACTTTTGGAGATTAGAAATTCCTCCTTATTTATTAACTGCTCTCTTCTAAATCGTCCTTCATAGACTAACTTGTGGGTATAATGACTCAGATAATATTGCATGTATTCCTTTCCTGGAAATATTTGTGGACCTTGTAAATGCAAGAGGCTGGGATGCTTCGTAGTTGTTCTGTTGAGGAAAAAAAAGTGTTCAAGCTCCAGTCAGAAGTTATGTGTTCAATAGTAGCTATTCATGTGTTTTAGCTACTAATTATATGGAGTTGCATTCTGTATTTGCTATTGAAATTAATAAAACCTTCACAGAAAATGGCTGATCAAGAAATTGAAATGACACTAGATAGTAAATAAAGAAATAAAGCAAGTCCTTAGAGTAATTTTTCCAGATTCTACCTCCCACCCTGCCATGTTCTGGACTTTTACAAAATGTAAGATTATTTAGGGTCTCTATAGTGAGAAGTCAAATTAGATATCAGTCAAGGCTGTGTTTATTAATGAAGGCTAGTAACTACATAGTGCTGTTCATTTCCAGGAGGTGTTCAAGCAATCCTCACTAAAGCCCAGCAAGAATGAATAGATAACATGTATAACTGGTAGACAGAGAATGAGCATTCAAGGTTGATGAAGATCTAACTTCCATTTAAAAATGAAACCAAATCTAATCTGAGGAATTAGAAGCAATAAGAACTCTGTGTTAAAGGGTATTTATAGGGAGTGTTGATCTTTCATCTGCGTTGAAGTCTCCCAGGCCTCCAGGTCAGAGGGACCTGCCTCATACCTCATCAGAGGATGGCAGAAACAGATCTGCACGTCATTGCTGACATGGACTGTCTGTCCATGACAACCCTACCTTTGAGGTAGTCTTCTCTAACCACTGGTTTTCCTGTATTCGAACAAAAGGCACTAGGTGTCATCACCCTGCCATCCTTTCCAAGGATCAGCGTGGGTAACGTGCACTGGGCCAAGTTTCCATAAAACCAAAACCCTGAGTTTGTTTCCCATCTTTTTTTTTTTCCCCATGATTGTACTGGGGGTTGCCCAAAGGCATTCGCTGGTAATTGCTTGATGCATCGCCATGGCTCTGATGTCAGAGATCACTTGGGGTTAAATTTAATGAAAGACTTGGTTGATGCAGCATTGTATTTCTAAGTGCTTGGATCCCTGAATGGAACCCCAAAACCTGAGTCAAATACAGAGTGCATAGAAGAGTTTAACACTGGACAAGGTGATTGTTTTAAAAAGAACAAAAAATAATGTGTTTTTTTTTTTTAAAACAAACAAGCAAACAGTGAAACCAACGGAGCTAAATGTAAATGTGAAATCCTGTTTGGTCTCTGACCACTTGGGACTGTGAGCCTGAGCCTGGAGCACCTTCCAGAGTTGGAGAACATGCCCAGGCAGGAGGGGACCGAGGGAACAGTTTGTTTGGTTGTTTTTTTTTGTTCCCCCCCCCCCGAGGGGCAAGCAACAGAGAGTTGGAGAGCTGCAGAGAGAAGCTTCAGGCTCAGCAGCATAGGGAAAGTGGCCATGAGCCTAGGTACCTGCAGATTTAGGGGGATACTACACACGTGGGCTTCTTGGATCGGGTTTTTTGACTCGTATGCCTAAGGTCTGCCCGCGCCCCGTTCTAGGCACTAGGTCCCGCTCTGCACAGCCTCTTAACCTGAGCGCTTAAGTTGCTCCTTCAGAGAAGTCACAAGGGAGTTCTGAATATTGGCTGATGCTTGTCAAGCATTCGAAGATTAAATATGCTGCGTGTGAACAAGTTTCTGCTTTTCTTGTATTGAACTTGGATACCAAGGTGATGAGCATGGTATAAATATCTTGAGAGAGAAGTGCTGAGCATAGTAATTTTTATTGATCCCAAAAGCTAAAAGACCTTTCTACAACTTTCTGCATTTTTGGTGTCTGATTACTCATTTATGTCCATATAATAGTGCAATTGTCTTTTTCAGCAGAAGAATTGGGAGGAGGAGATCATCTTTTTAGTAAAACTGTAATTCCTGAAATAATGGTTAATTTTTTCCAGTTGTTTGGTTTAAGGTGAAAACAAATGGTGGATAGCTTTGGGTGGGATTAACACATTGCATATGTTTTGAGCACTCGTTGGCTCTTCAGGAGCACTGGTTTACAGGCTAATGCTTTGTTTTATTTATGATGAACCTCTGCTTAGAAGGCGTTTTAGAGTTTGGGTTTAAAAAACAAAACAAAACAAACCTGCCATTTAAAAAAGAAAGTCTAAAAACAATCACCTTATTCTTGAGAATATTCTGTTCTCTTTAAAGATATTT